>JAOTQJ010004491.1:0-18610 GCA_025642045.1 Solanum sejunctum
TTTGACATATCTTGCAAGAGGGTATTAAGTAGTATTGTTGGGTGGTTTTACATTGATTTTTCTCACATGATTTTGCTCTTTAATTACATGATTGTGTACTAGTGTTACACACTCTACAAGTGTTTGATAAATTATCCGACTTTAGATTCTTGAGTTATTGATGATTCATTGCCTGACCTATGTTATCATAAGATTAAATAGAATGAAAGAGATACGATATTGCTTCTCCTATGCTCGCACTGGAATCCTGAGAGACATATATGAATAGACGACTCAACCAAAAGGGCCTTCATGAACACTACATCAATATTAGTCATCTTCTTCACTCAGCTATCCACACCTCCACTAGGACCTTCTCCTAAGTCAGTTTATCCTCCACATCACCCACAATCTCAAAGGGTCCGATAGCACTAGAGCCACCAACACATCTTTTCAACCTAGAATCACGAAGAACCGAATAAACCATAATCATATCCCGAGGCAAATACCATCCATATGCAACCTTACAAACTTCCTCTATACTCTAAAAAGAATCATGACCATAACTTTTTGTCAACCTTAACCACATCTATTCTACTTGTTGCCACGAACCACCATCTCCCCCTTGGAAGATAACCTCCACTTTACTATCTTTCCTCCAAAAACTTCCAACTCTAATAAGGCAGAATCAAGACTTTGCTTAAACTATACCTCCTCAACTAAAGAAGATTGGAACTACTAAGAACACTATCCTACCATTCTCAACTTCTCTCAAACTGACTTCCAATCTAACCAACTGATAGACCCAACTAGTCTCCTCCTTTCTACCATTAACTACACAAACTAGACTACTTACATCACCAACCACAACACTAGACCTATCGAAAAAACTAAAGGTTCGCATAATAACTTGGGGCACACAAGAAGCTCACTAGCAACTAAAAGAAAAAAGAAAGAGACATTGGCATATCGGCCCCAATAATGCACACACATCTAAGTCAAGGAAACGTCAACATCTTTCTAGTAACATTGGGTGCCCCATCCACCTCTTGCCTTTTTTGAAGAGCATAGAATCAGTTACGTCTTGGAGAACCCCCTTGATCAACTACACAACCTTTACCCTTATTGCACATATAAAGATAATCATTCATCTTATGACCCATCTCCCTAAATCTATAAAAAGCATTGGTACCTCTCAAGCATAGGCCATCATGGCATCAACCATACTTTGGGCATCTAGCATAAGGCACCTTAATCCCTCTTTCCTTCGGACTCCAAAACTTTCCTTAAAAATGGGCCCTCTTGGCCTCCTTACCACTTTTCTTTCTCATCATTTCTTCCTCCAATTTTTCAGCATACGTCATTAACCAGGATAATTCCATGTCACTAATTAACATAGTGGACCGATATTCCTCCCTCATTAAGTTAGAGACACCCATCACAAATTTATTTATCCTAGTCCTTGCATTGAACACCAACTAAGGAGCATATTTCGAAAGTTGGGTGAATTTGAGGGCATACTCCCTCAAACTCATAGCACCTTTAAGTTCATGAACTCCATCAATTTAGCTTTCCTAAGCTCAAGTAGGAAGAATCGATTAAGAAAGGCCACTTTGAACTCCTCACATAGAACCATAATACCATTCCCCTTATCCCCCTTACATTGATAACACCATATTTTTGCAACCCCTTTGAGTTGGTACGCCGCCAACTCCGCCTTTTCATTCGGCCTCAACACCCATGATAGTCAAAATCTTGTAGACCTCATCAATGAATTCTTGTTGATCTTCATCTACCTTTGACCCATAAAACACCGAAGGATTCATCCTCATGAAGTCCCTTACCATAGCTTTCGTGGGTAGTGACATGAGGGGCTTAGGCCCCTTGGTTTACTTGGTTGGACACAACTTGGGCAAGCACAATGAGAGCATCTCGAAACTCATAATTGGTACATCGCTCCTTAGGAGTTTAGGCTCTTCTTTATCGAGTGTTAGACATGATCTAGCATAGCAAAGAACAATCATTAGAGGGAAAACTTACTCTAACTCTATAGCACGACTTGGAACATAAGGAAGGAAAACTTTTCCTAAAACATCATATAGCCTTTTATTCATAGTTATGGTGCACAACGCAACAAAGAAGAAGACTCTAATCGATGTGGTGTATTAGACTTCGAATATCTATCAACCTAGTGCTCTGATACCATCTTTGTCACGACCTAAGCCTAGGGCGTAGACATGATCGATGAATGTGGGACCTAAAAGAATCCCAAATAAGCATCATAGCATATCATCACACATCCTTGGTCACGGAAGCAAGGTATTTCATCATAAGAAACATAAATAAGGGGAAATTGGGACTATGGGAGAGACTCATATTTAAATAGCTTGAATAACATAAGTGATTCAATGCTCAAGCATAATACATATTTGTCCAAAAATACCTCTAACATAGAAGTTAGCGGGGGACAAGATAAGCAACTGAGATCACCCTCATAGTCAAAGTATACCAAAAAGGAAAGATAGAGTTCAATACAAGCATAAGAACATAGATATTTCCCTTGGACATGATTACTCACCAACTAGCCTAAATGGAAGCCACTAGCCATATGGAGGAGGATTATAACCAAATGGAGCTCTGGTTCTTACATGGTAACATCATCTAGGCATAGAGTATGCATTAGTACTTTTGAGTAAACTAAGTTTGCAGGATGCAATGCAGTAAGGGATAGGCAACAAAATCAAAATGTATAAGCATAGACAATGGATATCATAGTCACAATATGACATGTAGGAATAATTCTTGAAGTAAGATCATGCTTATATAAATAATAATACATGAGTAGAAGGAAACCATCATCATAGACCAAGTAACTAGTGTTTAGAATCCAAGGTTTGGCACCTTCTTGGAGGGTGATCAATACCACTTAATTAGTAGATGAACATCAAACTCTTTATCAAGGTGGCCAAAGTATCAACCCATCAACAATGGTTAATGGACATTCCACCCTCCATTTAGTTAGCCAAGGTATCATGGCCTTGCCGGTTAATGACTATCCCACCCTCTATTTAGGTTTCCAAGGCATCAACCCCTTGCCAGTTAATGGACATCCCACCATCCATTTAGGTTGTTAAGGTATCAAACCCTCAACAATTGTTAATGTACATTCCACCTTCCATTTAGGTAGCCAAGGCATCACCCCTTTGTCGGTTAATAGACAGCACACCTTCCACCAAGGCAGTCATCTTAGAATAACATACATGTTTCTCACAAACATAGATCATATAAATATTCATTTCATCATGATAAAGTCATTCAACTCATAAGATATGATTTGGGCCTTCAATCCCTCAAGAAATCACATCCAGCCATTTTATCAAACACTTAGAGGTGTGTAATGCTAGTATAAAATAATGAAATATAGAGATGAAATCATGCAAAAACAAATCCATTGTTAAACTATATATCAACACCTTGAAACACCCTCAAGAAATATACATGAAAACTCCTCATTAAACCTTACAATAGTTTTAAGATTTATAGCTCAAAACATAGCAGAACAATCATAACTATACATAGCATTAACATAGTGTGTATTGACCTTCAAAGTATGCAAGAACCTATTTGTAAATCAACTTTAAATCATGTAATTCAAGAAAAAGGAGGCTTGGGAATCAAAGCTGAAAAGAACCCATGAAAGAAACCCACATACCTTAGCCTTGGAGATAAACTTGATGAAAATTGGAGATGGAGAGTTGGAGCTTGAATGGAAATTTTTAGATCTAGATAAGGGTTTTAAGGCTTGAATTTGGGAGTAAATATTTGGCTAAGTATTAGGGTATTGGGGAATGTTTAGGATGATAGGAGGGTGAAATAAGGCTAAGTATAGGTAAAAACAAGTTTAGAAACACTTAGGCCCAAGACTCAAAAGTTTTGGTGAGTATTGGGGAATGTTTAGGATGACATGAGGGTGAAATAAGGCTAAGTATAGGTAAAACCAAGTTTGGAAAGACTTAGGCCCAAGACTCAAAAGTTTTGGACCATAAGAAAATAACTAGGTAGCATTTATACAGGTCCGCATCAAGGACCTATCGCGGAGACGAAGTTTATATATGTCTGCGAAACCTGCATATCGCGGCACTATCATGGATAGACACTAGAAATTAAAATTTTAGAAATATGAAATTGTGATTCGATTGCTCTAAAAATTAGGTTAGACTCATTCTCCCCTAATTTTGACCCACCGAATAAGAATATGAAGTTGAATTTTTGATATCATGCAAGGATTTTGAGATATATGAAATTTAAAATTCTAGGAATTTTGAGACATATTTTTGGGTATATTTTGGGGTCATCTCACTATCCTAATTCCACTCTGATACCCACTTACAAAATAGAAGCGGCAAGCCTAAATACTTATAATTTCTACCTCAGGAATGTAGCAACGAAATATTCTACGGAACAAATATGTATCACCCTAAAAAATATTATCACATCAGACATAAACTTATGATACTAGTGAGCAGTAAAGTCTAATGGCTCAATATCACTAGCCAAATAGTTTGGATAGTCTGCAAGCCATGGTATCAAGTTATAAGATGCTACTAGTAATGTCTCACAAGGGAGAAAATCATCAATTTCCACCCCATCGTCGAACTTTGCTATAGCCTCATCCTTTAAGGTAGTCTATAACCTAATTTTGAGTTCCCTTTTTGTCAATCAAATCGAGGTCAAACTCCTGAAGAAGAAGTACTTATTGAATCAAATTAGGTTTTGCATCCTTCTTGATATTATGTACCACAATGGTGAGTGATCGATATGTATAGTGAATTTGGTTCCCAAGAGGTAAGACCTGAAATTCTCAAATGCAAAGACTACTAGAAGTATCTCCTGCTCTACGACTGTAGATTTTTCGTGCCACATTTTTGTCTTTTTTGGCATAATAGATAGAATGTAAAATCTTCTCTCCGTTTTTTCCCAACACCATACCAAGTGCAACCCCTCTTACATCACACATAATCTCGAAGGCTTCAACCAATCTGGAGAAACTATTATATGTATTGATATCAAGTTTTGCTTCAACCCTTGAAAAGTTTTCTAGAATGCATCATCAAATATGAACTTCCATCCTTCTTAAGTAGTTTGTACAAAGGGTGTGCAATTTTTTACAAGTCTTTTATGAAACACATGTAAAAACCTTCAGGGCATAGGAAACTTCTCACACCTTCAATAAAGATTGGTGGAGCATTCTTGATCACCTCTACTTTGGCTCTATCTACCTTGATTCCTTTGATAGAGATTTTGTGCACCAGCATAATGGCTTCCTTCACCATGAAGCAATTACTTTCCCAATTAAGAACTAGACGACATTCTTCACATCAATGCAAATGCTTCAAGCAATCTTTGAATAAGTCTCCAACCACAATAAAGACATCTATGAATACCTTAATATTGTCTTCCACCATGTTTGAGAAAATAGATATCACACATCTCTGGGATATCTCTGGTGCATTATGCAACCTAAATGGCATTCTTTAAAATGCAAAGGTACCATAGGGACATGCGAAGCTTGTTTTCTCTTGGTCTTCTAGAGCAATATAGATCTTATTGTAGCCCGAGTAACCATCAAAAAGCAATACCAGCATTTTATTACCAAGTAATCTAGTATATAGTCCATAAATGACATAGAGAAGTGATCTTTTTTAGTTGATGTGTCGAGCTTCCTATATTCCATGAAAACCCTCCAACTTGCGACAAGTCTCATAGGGATCAACTCATTGCTAGCATTTGGGGCAATGATGATACATCCTTCATTGGAACACAATGGACTAGGTGAAATGCGCCACACTTTAATAGGAATGCCCCTTAATTGTAATTCCCTTATATCTATAATTAGGGAAATTTAAACACCCATCCTCGTAGCTATGAATGATTCTATGATGTAATCTTTTCCAATATCTCAAAATTCATGCAGAATTTTATAATTTTGACTTCATATTCTTGTTCATAGGGCGAAATTGGATGAGAAAAAGAGTACCTATAGGGTATACTTTGTCGTTGCTAAACAAATAATTTTTGGTGAAACTTTGCAAAAATAGTAGCTGACCGCGACGCGGACCTGATGTGGGCTAGTTCAAAAATTTCTGAAAAAAGTTCTTTTTCACTCCAGGGCCATTCGGTAATAACCTTATACCTATATATATGAAAATCCCTCATTCTTTAGCCATTTTAAGCCCTAGAAACCAACCAAGAACCTCTCAAAATACTTTCTAATCTTCTTCAGATTCTCCATCCATTCTTAAGATTTTCAAGAAGTCTTGTTGGAATTCAAGGAAACCAATTTAAGCCCCAAGTCCTTCCTCAAGATTCAAGTGTCCCTATATTTTTCTGGATCTAAGGAATTCCTTCAAGCTCCAAGTCTCTGTTAAAGTCTTCTTCAAGAAATTCTTCAAGGTGAAGGTATGTAGGTTTTAGACATTAGGTTCTTTCACCCATGGTGCCATTTTTACTCGATTTGCATTATTTAAAGTTGATTTTACAAATGGTTTTACTATTATGAATATGTGTATGAACTATGTCAAAGATATGTAAAGTTGTGGTTGTTTTGCTATGTTTTGAGCTATAAAGCTTGGATCTAATGTAAGATTTGATGAGGGATTATGATGTATATTTCTTGAGGGTGTCATAAGGTGCTCCTTTCATGGTTTTAAAATGGATTTTCTTACATGATTTTATCTCTAAATTGCATGCTTTTATACTACCATTTCACACCCTCTAAGTGTTTGATAAAATGTCCTGTTATGACTTCTTAAAGAATTGAAGGTCCAAAGCATGAGATATGATATAATTGATGTTGTAATGATGGAATAAGCCTACGTATATGATAAATCCTATATAAAGTATTTCATTTGACCATTCACAATCTGGGGGGCCAAGAACCTGGATAAATGAGATGGCGTTTTGTACTCATTAATTGAGGGAAGGGTTTATACTTCTCCACTAAGTGATGGGGTGGCAGCATCATGAACTGAGTTAGGGGTTTGTAGTGATCAACCGAGTGAAGGGTTAGTGTTTCAGCACCTAAGTGATGGGGTGGCATCATCATTGACCAAGTTGAGGGTTTGTACTCATCAACTAAGTGAACGGTTAGTATTTCACCACCTAGGTGATGGGGTGGCATTATCATCAACCGAGTGAAGGGTTAGTACTTCAACACCTAAGTGATGGGGCAGCATCATCACTAACCTACCAAGGGGTTTATACTTGGAAAATCTAATTTGGTCTATTCTACACATACGATATCCTAAATGAGCATGAGTTATTTAAGTATGTTTTACTTTAGATTGATCATACATGTCATATTGCTATATTATGCCTATTGTCTCTCATTATGCATTTTAATTATGATGCCTATTTCTTGTTGTATTGCATCCTACATACTTAGTACATTCAAATGTACTAACGCATACTCTTGCCTATATAATATCACTATGTAAGAGCCAGAGCACAAGTTGATAATCCTTCTTCTCCACATGGCTAGTTGGTACTGCTCAAGCTAGTTGGTGAGTCCTCCACTTTGGATTCCTTAGTCTATGTTTCTCTTATTATGTATTGAGAAATTTTTCTTTATGTTCTATTTTGACTATAGGGGTGAGCCCAGTTGCTTTGTCTTGGCCCCCGCTCTTATCTATGTATTAGAGGTATTGTTGGATATGTTATGTATCTATGTTATGAGACTTTACTCTTTTGGTCTCTTGATGTTGTTGATATACAAGCTTTCCCTTTGTCCCTTGCCCCTAATTTAAAATCTTTTATGTTAATTACTTATTTCCATGACCAAGGATGTGTGTTGATATACTAAGAGGTTTATATGGGGTTTCTTCTAGTTTCCCAAATCGCCAGTCATGTGACAATGATAGTGTTAGAGAACTAGGTTGATAGATCCTCGGAGTCCAATACACTGCATTATTTAGAGTCTTATTCATGATTATGTTGTGCACCAAATAGCTATAACTAGGAGGCTACGAAACATTTTAGGAAATATTTCACTTCTTCCTGATCTATGTCATGCGATATAGTTAGATACCCTAGGGCCTATTGCTAGCCCTCAACTATTACATTAAAGGATTTGTCGTAAACTACTCAGGATGGTACTATGATGAATGCAAGATTTGTAATGCTCTATGGAAAATGGCCAAAGCGGCGGCAAAGAGGGCTCGTAATGTAGGTATGTTCCAAAGCTCCATGGGTAGAGATAGAAGTAATGTGGTGCCTTATGTTATGTGCCAAAAATATGGTAGAGGCCATAATGGCCCATGCCTGAGAGGTACTAACTCTTGTTATGGATGTGGGAAGATAGGTCAGAGGGTTAATGATTGCCCTTGTAAATGCAATAAGAGCAAAGGAGGTGATGGGGGAATGACTAATTCCAAGTTCCCTACGTGTAGGATGGACCATGGTAGCCTATGTTAGAAGAACATAGGTGTATGTTTTGAGTGTTATGAGATAGGCCACAGAATTTTGGATTGTCCATATAGTCGACTCTTAGATCGAGGTGGTCATATTGATCAAGTGGCTCAAGAAGGAGATGAGATGCCCGATGCTATTAGCGGTAAGTTAAAGTTTCCTTATCTTTAGTGTGCATCATTAATAGGCCCCATGTGACCTTATTCTTCTCTATTCCTTTTGGTTACCAGTAGTGCCCCTTGTGTTCCCAAGTTGTTGTGTGGACCTTTGGTGTCTATCCTTTTATTAGGTGTGTTATTACTAGAAGGTTCATAGGTGTTGATTTCGATTTGTATAGCATTAGTTCTTGCTTTGTGGTTTGTTGTAGTTGGCTTGGTGAATTCGAATGTCACTATAGGAATGGAATGGGTGCATGCATGTTGTGTCTTCATGGATGGTAGGATCCATAGAGATAGCTCACGATTTCCTAATGAGCCCATCTTTAAGTGGGAGGTTGTTGAATAGTAGCAAGGGAGGTAGGTCCATTTCTTGTCATTAGGTATAATTGGTCTTTAAGTAGTTGCATTTTATCATCTTGTCAGAATTGGAGGTGTTGAACCTAAGTTGTTTTATTTATAGAATTGTTGGTAGTGGTAAATGAGTACTTGAATGTCCCTTTTCGATATTTCAAATTTGAGGTGGTGTCCTTTGTTTGGACTAGTGCAATGGCTATGCCTATAAGTCTCATGAATAAGATCCTTAATCCCCTATTCTAATAGGTTTATAGTGGTTTTGGTGATGATAATGTGGTTCGTCCCATAATGAGGTAGTTCATGTGAGTCATTTGAGGGTAGTACTACAAGTTTAAGGGAGAATGTTGGGTACTAAGTAGAAGAGACGGGAATTTTGGTGGTAAGAGGTTGCCTTCATAGGTTGTGTGGTGTCGGGTGATGGTATTAAGGTGAAGATTGTAAGACGAAGGTGATTAGATATAGCCTATACTTTTGACTCCATCGAATATAGGAGCATCTTAGGTTTAGTGGTCTATTACTGGAGATTGTGAGTAGGCTCTGTTCTATTGTTGCTCCTATGACTTAGTTGACCCTAAGTAAGGTCATATTGTGACCAAAGTTTTGTAGTAGGGTGATTTAATAGGTTTGAGAGTTGCTATTTCTTGTATTATTTCTTGATGCTTGTAGGATTTATGTGTAAGTGGGTTGATCCTTGATTCCACCCAATCAAGGAGACCCAAAATTATTTTCAAGAAAACCTACATGTATTTTGCTTACTTTAATTTGGGGTTTGAATATTATGATTCCTAAAATTCTATTGATGCATGGGTAGTATTTATTTGATGATGTTAATATGATCTAAGTCATTATATCAGGATTTACTTTAGGTTTATGAAGTTTTAAGTATGCATGTTCCCTTTTTGAATTATTTATGCATGAGCGATTACATTATGTATTTAAATATGAAATTAATTATGTTTTCACATCAACTTCATATTATGAATGTTGATTTTAAATGGAATCTTAATTGCCCATGTCATTCCCTCATTGTTCATAGGATATGCATTCATGTACATGGATTATTTTGTAAAATTATGTTATGCGTAAGCCCAATTTTGGCTTATGCTATAATTTTGATAAAATGTTGGTTATGACAATATTGTGATCAGATATATGTCTTTGATTCTGCCTCTTTGAGCATTTTAGGTGCTTGCACCATTTTGTATACGAGTGGCCTATTACTATGCATGAATACTATGACGATGAAATTATCATTTTTGATATTTGAGCCTAAGTATGAATTATTATGTGTGTGTTTGGATTTTAAATCTAATTGTGTATTAAAATGATTTGAAAAATGACTATTGCCTCTTTGAAAGTATGTACGTGCATATTAAAAGTATTCTTATGGGATGACGGCTTAGCTTGCAGGGTTGGAGGTCTTGGGGTAGTTTGGGCTACTTGCATGATATGCTTTCAATAAGTGTAGAACCGATAAGGTTGTAATATGATGGTTAAGGGTGGCCAGTCTATTTGGTCAACTATAATGGGTTAGTAAGTTCTCTAAGGTTGATTAGAAGTTCGAGTTTTACTCCCAAGTATGGATGAGGGTAGTGCTAGAAGTCTTGGGGATGAGAAGTTGTTTGCAAAATATGAAAGGTATGAATGAAGGAGAGCGAGAAGGTGCTTAGCGTTCTTTAAGGATTATGATATGAGTGTATATTATTTCCCCCTTGAGGCTAATGTTGTGGTTGATACTCTAAGTAGGGTGCCTAAGGGTAGTCTAGTATAAGTGGATAATGGTGGCGAAGAGGAGAATAGTGGGGACCATCAGTTGGTTAGATTAGAAGTTAGGTTGAAGGAACTTGATGCATGGTGGTGTAGTATTTTCATGGTTTCAAATCTTCTTTGGTTGGAGAGATCTAAATTAAACAAGGCCTTGATTCTATTTTATTAGGGTTCGAAATTTTGGGTGAAGAGATGGTAGAGTGGAGGTTGTCACCCAAGGGTGAGATGGTCATTTATGGTACCAAGTGGACTGGGTGGGTTTAAGGTTGACAATTGAGTTTAGGATTGTGAGTCCTTGTCGAATGTAGAGGGAAGTTGGTAAGATTGCTTAAGGATTGGAATCACCGTAAGATATGGTTATAGTGTGTCTGATTTTCATGCTTCTAGGTTGACGGGATGTGGCGATGACTCTAGTGCCATATAACTCATGAGATTATCGAGGTTGTGGAGGATAAGTTCACCTAAGAGAAGGGTATGGTGGTGGTATTGGATGGAAGAGTGGAGAAGTTGATTGATAAGGATGTGGTGTTCATTAAGGCTATATGGAAGGTTCGTCAAGTCGATAGTACCTCTCGGGGAGCAAGAGCAGGCATGGTGGGGTAATATTCGTACTTCTTTCATGCTATTTAAGATTACGATAACACGTTGAGTCCTTTTATGATTCCAAGTCTTAAGCTTTGGCTCCTATGTCATTTACCTATATTCATGTTTAAATTGACAAATTTATGATGATTTTTACACTTACGTTGAGATTTTGAAAATGATGTTTGAAATGTAATATTGCATTTTTGTTGGGGCTGATTTGTTCAAGATTATTCTTCTCATGTACATTTCTTTGACATTTGGAGATGAATGTTCCCAAGGGAGAGATATTGAAACTATAGCACCCCACATCTTACAATACTAGTACAATCCAAATAAAATATGATAATAGTTTGGTCAAATTAGCGCCCATTTTTAAAAGTACTCAAATTTCATGTTATAGGGGGATACGTGCGTCTCACGCTTCAGAGGGTCGACTGTATACATTTTTTGCTTTAAATTGAGGATAGCAAGGCCTTAAATGAAGTAAGAGAATTGAGGAGCTTGTAGTATTTAAGAAGCTAGCAGGTGAGTCACGACATGCTTAGCTTAAATTGGCTAGCTAAACGGAGACGAGGTTCGACATCGAATTTGTCCAAGTTTGATTATGAATGAAGTCCGTATTAAGGGGTAACTTTAGAATGTGTTTTAGCATCATAAATGGACTTTATTTTCAGCCCAATAATAGTATAAAAAGATCCCAAGTACATCACAACACACTTAACCATTTGGGTAAACCAAGTGAAGAGAAGTTTGGAAAATGGGCAGCCAAAGACCATCAACGTTAAGACCCACTTGGGCCCAAGTGTAAGGGACAAGTTGCTGCATAACTAGCTTAATTATATATGGTATTAGGTGGTCAAAAGGATAAAATAATGTTGGCCTAATTGGTTCCTTAAAAAGGGGTTACAAGCAGCAAATTTCATTTCACTCTTAGACTGTGAAAATTTCAGCTTTCACAACTTCGTCTCTACACTTTCTTAACCTAGCAAAGTAGCCACAAGGGAACTTCTAGGGTTCTTGGAGAATCCCTACACCATGAAAGTAGTGGTAAGTAAGTTTACATATGTATTTAGTATGGTTTTCTTATAAAAAACAAGAAGTATATGCTAGTATGTTGTGCTGGAAAATTTGGACAGCATGTATTTAGAAAGTTGTTGCACACTTGCCTTTTGTTTTAGTGACATATGTATAGTTTGTGGACTATATTATAAAGAGAAGTTGATGTTCTTAACATAGTTTGAGTTATAGCTATTACACTAAGGTTGCTGCCATAATTTTTGGTTTTGTTTAACGAATGAGTTTTATTGTGCTATCTTAAGTGTAATGTTGATGGGAACTTGTGGGTTGTTGGATGGAAGACTATTGGCTCAAATCCTCCATAAATTCTTGGGTGTTGTTCTAATATGGTTTTAGGAGTATTTGTCTGTATAAATGTTGTTGGAATAGTTCTTTTAGAGTTGGAACGTGTTTGGAATTATCGACGTCAAAATGGGGTAAAGGGGCATAACGTTATGGTGTCTATTTGTAGGTTGTGTAGAATAGTTATGTGTTATGCGTTGTGGGCTATTGTAAGACTTTTACGGCACTAGAACAGGCTGCACATGATGTTCATATGATAAAGTGTATTAGAAAGTACGATTAGGGGTGTAAAATTTGAAAGAATATGCTCGGGTTTATAAATACCCGCTTGCTGCCCATGTGTTATTTTTTTATATGATTGGGCTGCCAAGATGTACCTATTTGCTGCTAATGCAAGTTTTATAACCTACTATGGTGTAGATTGATATTTGTAAGAAGGTAAGGCCATCTCAAGGTAGTAACGAAGTCATACAACGAGGTATGTAAGGCTACTTGATTCCGTATTACTTGGCATGAAATCTAGATTCTAGCCTGGAACATAAAGACATTTGCCAACTCCGACACAACTATTAACAGTGTATCCACTCTTTAACATGTTCATATGCTTTTATATACAATCACCCTTAAATCTGCATACATTCTTGGATACCAAGTTAAATGGGTTATTGTTACTAAATATAGTTCACGAGTTGTTCCATTTCATATGCATTTCATTATTTGTGTAAGTACTCTTTTCATTGTCATATTATCTTGTATGATTATCTACATGTCACATGCTTCATATACAATCCTACAACTCCAATATTGATGGGTGGTAGCCCGAGGGGTGGAAGAATCACCTAGCCAGGCACAATCCTACCACGGGTGGTAGCACGAGGAGTTAAGGAGGAACCTAGCCAGGGACTATCTGGATACAATTTTACCACTACTCAGGTGGTTATTTCTATTACGTATTGTGTATAGATTATATAGTAAAGGTAAAGTAATGTAAAGAACATAATGTACACGATCCTAAATTATAACTAAAGGTGGTCTCTTATCCTATACCAGTGCATAGTTTCATTTGAGTTATTATTTCGTATATAGTATTTCTTGCCTTACATATTCAGTATATTATCTCATATTGACGTCCCTTATGGGGGAATGACATTTCATGTTGTAGGTACAGGTGCTAGTAGATCTCCCCAGTAGGAGTATAAGATATGCAGTTGTTGTTACCAAGCTCTAGGTTACTTCGAAGCTTTGTGTCTAGAGATTATATGTTTGTATCGTATAGTTAGTCGAGGCGGGACTGTCCCGACCCTTATCAGATACTTTTCCTTATCTAGAGTCTTTGTAGATTATATAAATTAAAGTGTGGTCATATCTCGTACTTTAACCACCATGGCCCCAACGGCCTCGTTATATGTATTTCCTTTTGGCTTATTATCACTGTTTATTTTCTTAAGGGCATGTAAAATGTAGAAACACCTTATAATATGTACATAAAGCACATAGATATAGGTTGATTCTCGTGGGCTTTATCGGTTATGGGTGTCAGTCCGCCCTAACGGGACTTTGGGCGTGACAGAAGTGGTATCAGAGTGGGGCATCCTAGGGAGTCTACAAAGCTCTGTCTATGTAGAGTCTTGTTTATCATTATGTTGTACACTATATTTATAAGCAGGAGGCTACGTGGCATTTAGGAGTTGTTACTTTCTTTTCATTCTTTAGATCGTGCCATAAAGCCAACTGTACTAGGTGCATTATGTCTAATTCCTGAATTGTTTTGTACAACAAGTATACCAGAAAGCATGCAAAACAAAGGTAAAGTGAAAGGAGTAGAAGTATTGGTTGGTATACCCATTCAAGTGAGACAATGAAATGAGGTATAAGAGAAGTCTCTATCAAGACATCTCTAACTCCTCTAGCTCCTGATGAACATGAAAGTAGTGAAATTCCCCCTGAACTACCTATTTATGCTACCACACAAGATCTGAGAAATGCAATCCAACTATTGACCCCTATAATTGCTGGCCAAAGTCAAAGACAGGAAGGTTCAGTTATAGGTGCAGGTGGTGCATATAGGGTAGTTGGTACGAGGATACGTGACTTCTTTAATTTTGACCCCTATCCTTCACTAGGTCAGATCCTAATGAATATCGCCAAGACTTTATAGATCAGGTTCAGCGCACTTTAGATGTTATGCACATGAGTTGTACCAAAGCTGTCGAGCTAGTGACATATAGGTTAAAGGGTGTGGCTATAGTGTGGTATGAAGTTTGAAAGTAATCTAAGAGTATAGATACACCTCTAACTACTTGAAAAGAATTCGAAGAGGCATTTCTTAACCATTAGTTACCATTAGAGATCTGAGAGGCCTGTACAGCCTCCTCCAAGGGAATATGTGCGTGAGGGAGTATAGCCTTTAATTTAATTCCCTGTCAAGGTATGCTCCTAAAGTAGTTGCTACTATGGCTGACAGAGTTCATCATACATAGATATGTTGGATACTTAACTGGTCAGAGACTGCACCATTACTTCCTTGAATAAAGATTTTGGACATAACAAGAATGCAGGCTTTCTCACAGAAGTTAGAGGATCAAAGGCATAGAAGAAGAACACAAGAGTTGAAAAGGAGGCAGGCCAAAAGGACCAGATCTATAAGGCAATTTACACCATCCCAAGGTGATTTTAGAGCTTGGTTCTCTAATAGACCACTTAGGCCATCATCCTTCTAGTCTTCAGCCAGTACTCTACTGCAACTTTAAGGGTCTAAAAGTAATCTGTTTGGTCAATCGGATGAGACACAAGGTACATGGACAACAAGATACTCAGTAGGTTAGCAAATGACTCCTAGACAACCTTGTAAATAGTGTGGAAGAAATCATTCGGTATATGTCATGTTGAGACAGATGTTTGTTATTAGTGTGGTGCACTAGTGCATATGACAATAGATTGCCCGAGGAGATGTATGGGTGATATAGCACAATCTACTACATTAGCTATTGCATCATCATCGTCACTTTTTCCATCAGGTAGGGGTCAACAAGAATGTATAGGTCGTGGTAGAGGTTTTAGAGGGGCAACTAGCTCTAGTAGAGTCCAGAATCGCATTTATGCTCTAGGGAATTGACAAAATTTGGAAGTTTCACCTAATGTGGTCACAAGTACATTATCTATATTTTCACATAATGTATATGCATTAATTGACCCTGATTCTACACTATCATACATTACCTCACTAGTTGCTGGGAAGATTAAGAGAACACCCAAATTATTGAACTAACCATTTGAAGTGTATACAATAACTGGTGAATTTATTTTGGCTAGGAAGATTTATTATGACTATGTAGTAACTGTTTGTGATCGTGGAACAATGGCTGACCTTATCATGTAGAAATGGTGGAATTTGATATTATAATAGGTATGGATTGGTTAGCTTCTTGCTATGCCACTGTGGATTGCAGAACTAAAAGAGTGTACTTCCACTTTCCAAATGAGCCAGTGGTTGAATGGGAAGGCAATTTTGGGGCACCAAAGAGGAAGTTTATCTCTTATTTTAAGGCCATAAAGATGATATACAAGGGGTATATATGTTATTTAGTTAGAGTGAGGGATATGGAGGCAGAATCACCAACTCTTTAATCAGTTCTAATAGTGAATGAATTTGTTGATGTATTCCTAGAAGAACTCCTAGGCTTACCTCCAGAACGAGAAATAGATTTTGGTATTGACTTACTTTTAGGTACTCACCCATTTCTATCCCTCCATATAGAATGGCCCCAACAGAATTGCATGAATTAAAAGAGCAGTTAAATGACTTATTGGAGAAGGATTTTATAAGACCTAGTGTGTCCCCTTGGGGTGCACCAGTGTTATTTGTACTCAAAAAGGATGGCACCTTAAGAATGTGTATTGACTATCGACAATTGAATAAGGTGACAATAAAGAATAAATACCCCCTCCCCAGGATTGACAACTTATTTGATCAGTTATAGGGTTTCAAATGCTTTTCAAAAATAGACTTGAGATCATGTTATCACCAAGTGAGGGTAAAGGAGAAAGATATATCCAAGAAAGCTTTCAGAGAATGCTATGGTTACTTTGAATTTCTTATTATGTCATTTGGCCTAAGAAATGCAGCAACAGTTTGATAGATTTGATGAACAGGGTATTTAAGTCATTCTTGGATGTGTTCGTGATAGTATTAATAGATGACATTTTGGTATATTCAAGATAAGAAAAGGACCACGCAAATCAACTACAACAGGTGTTATAAGTCCTTCTTGACCGACCATTGTATGCCAAGTTTTCTAAATGTGAATCTTTGCTAAAATCAGTGGCATTTTTAGACCATATTGTGTCTGATGAAGAAATAAGGGTTGATTCACAAAAGATAGAGGCTGTGAAAGATTGGCCTAGACCAATAACACCAACATAAGCTCAGAGCTTCTTAGGTTTGGCAGGTTATTAAAGGAGGTTTGTTGAAGGTTTTGCTTCCATTTCTGCACCTCTAACAAAGTTGACACATAAGGTAACCAAGTTCGAATGGAATGATACATGTGAAAGGAGCTTCCATGAGCTGAAAAATAACCTAACTTCTGCACCTATGCTAGTACTTTCGGAAGACACTGATGGGTATCAAGTGTCTTGTGATACTCTAGGAGTTAGCTTAGGGTGTGTACTGACATAGCATGGTCGGGTAATTGATTATGCATCTAGACAATGACGACCACATGAGAAAAACTACCCAACTCATAATCTTGAGCTAGCAGCAGTTATATTTGCTTTGAAAATATGGCGCCACATATGGGGTTCACGTTGACATATATACTAATCATAAGAGCATGTAATACATTTTTAAGCAGAAAGACCTAAACTTGAGACAACGAAGATGGCTAGAGCTAATAAAGTATTATGACGTTAATATACTATACCATTTGGGTAAGGCAAATGTTGTAGCCAATACTCTGAGTCGTAAGGCAATCATGAATACTGGTGATCAAGCTATGATAAGTCAAGGAGTGGCTAAGGATCTACGTCAGCTAGGTAGTTTGGGAGTTCACCTTCTCGAGACTCCAAAGGAAGGCATTATTTTATATAATGCAACAACGTCTTCATTAGTAATGGTAGTGAAAGAAAAATAGTTTGAGGATCCTGTTCTACGGTAGCTTAAGGAAAAAGTGAGTCAGGGAATGATAAAGTCTTTGACCTAACACACAATGGAGTACTTTAATGCCAAAATAGATTATGTTTGTCTCATAATAATGGATTAAGAAAGAGAATAATGGAAGAAGCCCATCATTCCTGATATTCCATGTATCTAGTATTAACTAAGATATACAATGACCTGAAGGGAATGTTTTGGTGGGGAGGCATGGAAAAAGACCTTGCAAAATTTGTGGCTCAATGTCCAAATTGCCAACAAGTGAAAGTAAAACACCAAAAGCTAGGAGGTTATATGCAGTGTATAGTACTTCCAACATGGAAATGGGATATGATCTATATGGATTTTGTTATAGGTTTGCCTCGCTCATTTCAGAAGTTTGACTCCATATGGATGATAGTTCACACACTCATAAAGTCAGCATACTTCCTACTAATTAAGAGTGATATATAGCTGAAGAATATGCCAAGCTATACCTTAAAGATATAGTCAGGGTACGTGGAGTTCCAGTCTCCATTATATCTAACTGTGGAGCTCAATTCACTACAAAGTTTTGGAAGCCCTTCCAAAGAAGTTTAGTGACACAAGTGAATTTGAGTACAACATTCCACCCTCAAACAGATAGTCAAGCAGAACGCACCATTCAGAAACTTGAAGATATGCTGCGAGCTTATGCATTGGACTTTAAAGGTAGTTGGGTGGACCATTTGCCACTCATTGAATTTGCCTATAATAATAGCTACCACATGAGTATCAAGATGGCACCATACGAAGCTTTGTATGGTAGGGAATG
>JAOTQJ010004502.1:0-18610 GCA_025642045.1 Solanum sejunctum
ATGAGTTATCTTGCACATTAGCTTTCAAATATTTTGCATCAATTACCTATTTTTTGTCATATGCATTTCAGCAATGAAGTTGTTACTTGAATCTCTAAGTCAAAGATGCATATTTTTCATATGAATGTCATATCATTTTTCAAGAAGTTGACTCAAACTTAAGATATTACTTTTAAGTTTTGACACATAACAAACCTCATTAATTAATTTATGATCACTATCTTTACAGGATATTAGAATTGTACTTATCCCCCTTCAATTTAGATATCTCCAAAAGACACATTATCTATCACCGCCTTCTTTATCTCTACAAACATGTTTTTGTGTCCACACATATGATTGCTTGCTCCATTGTCAAGATATCATGAATTACAATCATCTGTATCTTCTTCTTTAAGTGTTATTAGCAATTTTGATTCATTTTCATTTTTGTTGTTGTCAACAAGGTTAGATTTCTCTTCAACATTAATTACTATGACATTCCCAAGAATAATGTTCAAACTTATGACAGTTATAACACTCAATTTTAGATTTGTCATACCTCATTTCATTGGTACCTTAATAGGCTCCACACCCTCTAGCTCCTTATTGTCCACGACCACGGCCTCTAAATGATTGACCGCTTTTATCCTCATTGTTATATTTGTTAATATAACTTCTTCCTCTTCCACGGCCTTCACGACCACCATGGGCTCGTCATTATCCATTTCTTCTAGAACTTATTCACCTTCAAGATTTTTGAAGGATGCTCGAGTCTTAAGAAGTTGTTCTAGTGGTTCTTCTTTTCTCCTTTTCATTATTTTTTATGGTCTTTTAAAAAACCTTCTAATTGCTCTACCATCATAGAATCTAAATCTTTAGATTCTTCAATAACACCACATAATTAAATTAGGTGTTAAAGAGCGAAGTAGCTTTTCCACCCTACACGTATCATCTACTTTATTCCCGTACCTTAGTTGATTCAAAATTGCTAGCACTCTTGAACAAAAATCTTAAATGAATTCGAATTCTTTCATTTTCAAAACTTCAAAATCAATCTTAAATGAATTCGAACTTTTTCATTTTCAAAACTTCAAAATCAGTCTTATAGTTTAAAGTTTTATCTTTTTACTTTATCAACTTCTTGGAGAGAATTTTATAAAATCTCCCAAGTTTCTTTTGAGGTGGTTGTATCAACCACCTTCTCAAACATGCCATCATCCCAACATTGATGGATGAGGGTGAGAGCTTATTGATCTTTCTTTGTTGTCTTTAACAAGACCTCCTTTTCATTTTGGGACAAAGTTTCTTCATTAACGGGTTTTATATACCCTTTGTTTACAATGTCCCAAACATCCTGAGAGCCAAGAATGACTTTTATTCGTAGACACCATATTTTATAATTTTCTTTTGTGAGACAGGGATACTCGAAGGACATGGGCTATTATTTGTCATGGTTCCGATACCATAATAACGCCCAGAATAATATTCATGCTAAGTAGCAATTACAAGAGAGTAACGACACCAATATCACAATGGAGTAAATGTGATATAATAATATTGATGACAACTCGATAGTGTCAAAAGACAATAGTTTTTTATATAACAACACACTCTTTTATTACACACAACTTATTACAATTTTACTCCCACACTTTTTTTCTCACAAACTAAGAATAACATGGGGATTGCTCTCTCTTCTTTCTATTTTTCTCACAAACTAAGAATAACATAGGGATTACTCTCTCTTCTTTTTATTGTTCTCTTTATTTTTGGTGTTTCTACAAATGAGCAAAACTCCGATATTTATAGGAAAATTTTTATTTCTATTTATGTCATCAATTATATTATAACAAATCAATATTTTAAACCTTGATAGGTTTGTTGGTGAAATTTAATTTGACAAAGATGGTGTTAAATTTATACTTAACTTAGACTTTTTTTTGCCTAACAATTTTGACAAATCACACTTATAAATACTTTTGATATTGCTATAAACTTGTAGCAATTGATAATTTTAGTTCCCACGTCATTAAGTCAAAATTAGGGGAGTGCTTACTAATAGAGAAAGGTTAACATCTCTCCACCCTTAGAACATCAGGTAAGTTTGTGCTATAAAATAACAAATTTGTAATGAAAAATAATGTACTAAGAAAGCGCAACTCTATTAAACCTTTATCTAAAAAAAAGCTGGAAGAAAGGCAAGAAAGAAAGGGTTGCCTACCACTAATAAGGGTGTGTAAGAAAGGTATTTCAAGGTCAGATTGAGCCTATGTCATCATCCTTTTTATTGGAATATAACTTACACTATCAAATGGTAGGTAATAGTTTAAATTGCCTTGGAACTGATTTATTAAATATCAATTTTAAGTTTTATACACTGTCAAACATTTCACTCGTAAACAAATAGTTAGATAAACCAATTTAATCAGCCGGAAGAAGAGGAAAGCAATGTGAGATTCAACCTAATGCATTTACCATATACTTTGTTGTTTTGGTTTGGTAAAAACAATGATACAACTATATACATATATTTGTGCGTCAGTACAAGATGTTGGTTGTGCTATATATGATATCCAAATTCGAAAGTACACACACATCATTCGAAGTTGTAGCAAATACATTAGTAGGAACAACAGAGTTTAGACTTGCTTTTATTCTATTTTGAGGTAGCCATTGACTTGTCATTAACATCACTTAGTTAGATGGATAGAGACTTCATAGATTAGATTATCGAGTTATGAATGAATATTGTTTTTGGGCTAGCCTCTTTCTTACTAGTCTTATTCAGTTGATTTGATAGATTGGTTGGCCTTTGACCTTTGATTATTGATTGAGTTATTTCTTTCTATTAAGTTATTCTTGATTGTTGATGTCTTCCGCTGTTAAATTGTGATTGAATGAATATGATGAAGCCAAGTGGTTCACTTAGGGCTAGCAATAGTCATTGAGTGACGGTCATGCGAAGGATACCCTTCTACGCCAAGGATACCCTTATGGGGCATGACAGTTAAAGACTAAATTGCTCAACAAAATCTTTTTTGCATCTCTTTCACTATAATTATGGGAAATATCTTTATAAATAAATATTTTTATGCAATACATGGTATTATATTTATCAAAGTTGATAATAATCATTAAGATTATTAAATTTATTTTGATGGCCCTTTTGTTCATTGCTGTCGTCCCTAATTCTCATTACTGTTTTTTTTATCAAACTGGTTTACAAGAGACTTTTTCAAATGGACTAACTTCTAGGAGATAAAATTTACTTTTTCTGGTATATTTGTATGCGGATTTAATCTCGCTAAATCTTACTTTCTCTATTAAGAGAATTTATGCTCGTAATACCTTTAGTAATAAGTTTAATCTTACTTCTTGACGGGAGTTATTTTAATTGTAGAAAGAGTGAGGCAACTCGAGTTAGAAAAGATTCAAGAGACACAAATGTAATGATAAAGAGGCTCGATCAACCTAAGAACTGGACAGACGAAAAAAGTTACTAACTTCTTGATACCAAGTGTGTTTATCTAACTCAATTAGCTTATAAATTATTATATTATTGAAATCTTCTGCAACAAATCCTATCTTCTAAGCATTGAGTGAAGTGGTTTTCCAATTACCTGTTTCAACATAAAGAAAGCTCATTAGGTCAAAACTATGGGAGTGCTTACTAATAGTAAAAGGTTAACATCTCTTTACCCTTATTAGTAGTAGCGAATATCACGTAACTTTGTGCTGGAACATGAAAAATTGGTAATGAAAGTCAATGTACTAAGAAAGCGCAACTCAATTAGACTTGTATCTAAAAGAAGCTGGAAGAAAGGCAAGAAAGAAAGGTTGCTTACCACTAATAAGGGCGTGTAAAGAAAGGTATTTCAAGGTCAGATTGAGCCTATCTCATTATAACTTTTTATTGGAATATAACTTACACTATCAGATGGTAGGTAATAGTTTAAATTACGTTGGAATTGGTTTATCATTTCTAAATTTTATACACTGTCAAATATTTTACTCGTAAACAAATAGTCAGATAAATCAATTTAATCAGCCAGAAGAAGAGGAAAGAAATGTGAGATCCAACCTAATACGTTAACATACTTTTTTGTTTTGTTATGGTAAAAACATGATACAATTTTAGTACATATATTAGTGCATCAGTACAAGATGTTGAATGTGCGTACACAAATCATTAATTAGAAGTTGTAGCAAATACATTAGTAGCAATTTTAATAAAATAAGTTGAAAACATACAACAGAGGAAGTGATACTTAAGTAGGAACAAGAAAACTAGAAGGCTGAATTACAAGAAAAGAATCATAAAATCTCATCATAACTAATCCAACGCAAACTACTCCCATCATCAACCCACACCCCAATATTCCAGAATACCTCCCATTAACTTTACCTTTTCCCTCTCCATCAATTTCCTCGACAAGTTTAACAGGAGAATCTGAATCCTCCGGAACATCATAATTAACCGTTGAGACATCTACAGCCGCTTCTCCATCATTGTTGAGATACGAGTCGCTACAAGAACAAACCGAAACAACATCGCGATCATTGTAATTATTTCCGTCCTGTGAGTGGAGAAAGGTGGCTTCGAGTTCGCTGAGTCTGTGGGCGATGTGGTACAAATGCCGTGGCTCTGACGGGGACGAAGTGATTTCCGCAGCCAACAGATGATTTAAGAACTCAAGTTGCTGTTCGATGGCGTGAGAGAGGATGTCGTGAGTCTCACTGTCTGGTGGGAATGTGAAGAGCAAATGGAGGTCAGATTCAAGCTTTTCAAGTTTCTTGCGCAGTATTCCGTATCTCTTAGTCATTTTTGCACTGGCGTTCACAGGTTTATTTTTTCTATTTGTAAATAATCATCATGGTTGCGACGGTTAATTAATTATGAAGACGGTTATTATAGAACTCCACATTAATTTAACAAAGGATTATTTTACTAGCATTTAATTCCCGTGTGATACCTAAATATTGTTCCGGAAAAAACAGGGAAGAAAATGTTACAATTCATGTAGGGGGTGACAATTGGGTAGGTTAGGTCAAATTTGAGCGGGTTATAATGGGTCAAGATTCAATTCAATCCAAATTTGTTTGGGTTAAAATGTGTTAGGTCAAAACGAGTTGAGTAACGGATTATAGAGCGGGTCAAGACCCAATCCGACCTAACTTTTACTAAGTTTTACTTACTTTATTAGTTCTTTTTTAATATTTTAGCACTTAATTAAATTATATTTTTCTTTATTTTGACTATATAAAACATATCAAATAAAAAAAAGTTATTTTAAAAATATTTTGACAAAATTTATCTCGAGTTAACTCGAATTGAAATAGGTTGGATTGAGATGGATTGAGCTAATATAATAAGCTCAATGGGTTGGACAAATTAAGCGGTTAAATTTAATTTTGTCGCCCCTAAATTCATGGCATCTCAAGTAACTCATTCAAATGGGGAGCAAAATAAATTACTATATCATAATCACTTAGCCACTTCATCTTTACAATGATGACATAATAGAGCAATGCATATGTATGGTGTGTATATATCTTTTTCTTTTTGGATTTAGGACTTACTAGGGACTCGCGAGATTCATATACTGAATAAATGTGTCATTTTGATTCATACTATACAATAATGTGTAGGCGTAAAATTCCAATCCCTATATTTAATAATATGCAGATGTCTTTATATTTAATAACCTGCAAATGTGCAACTTCAATCTATAGATAATATGTGCAACATGCAACTTTGACTCCAACTCTCATCCCAATTATATGATATGCATCGTATACAGTATACTTATCTCCAACAATGAAGATACACTCGTAATATACACATTTCAAGAAAGTTTACAACAAATTCATTTTTGTTTTATGATGCTTTGAAGGTCAAGTCAACTCTATTTTAAAATTTTAGAGGAATTGACTTCTTGACTTATTTTTTTACACTAACTTGTTGATACATGTAACCTCCATGGTTACTGAATTCGAGTGCTTTTCAGATGAAGTGAAGAGAAACAATTCTTATTCACAAAGTGCTCCTTGAGCTGTTTCTGTTACACCTCACATACAACTTGTGCACTCACTCATTGACTTCTATTCCTTACCATTCTATTTATACACACTAACCACTACTAACTACCTTGCTAACTGAATGTGCCAACTGTATGGAAGCTGGCCAGTCCTCCTAACTAACTCAAGTTAGTTACACTCTAGTTAAATATGACCACATGGTGTATTGTTTAACCATGATCAATTGTTTCTGATTCAACACTCCCCCTCAAGCTGATGGGAAGAAATATATTCTTCACATTAAGTTTGGACAAAAGATAATAATGTTGTGCCTTGCTCAATCCCTTTGTAAGAATGTCAGCCAGTTGTTCTTGCATCTTCACATGTTGAGTCTTATATAGTCCCATCCTTGACCTTTTCTTTTATAAAATGGCAATCTATGTCTATATATTTCGTCTTTTCATGGAAAATTGAATTTCCTGCAATTTGTATGGCAGCCATGTTATCACAGAACATCTTCATCGATTCTATTGTCTTGACCCCAATTTCTCCAAACAGACCCTTTAACTAATAAACCTCTACTGCTGTAGTAGCCATGCTCCTGAACTCTGACTTAGTTGAACTCCTTGCCATTGTCTCTTGCTTCTTTGATTTCCAGAAAACTAGTGCATCACCAAAAAGTACCATATAGCCTGTAATTGACCTTTGGGTATGTAGACATGATCCCTAATCAGTATCACAATAGGTTGTCAACTTTCCTTCTGTTGTGGTTGGCATCAATAGTCCTTGACCTGGTGCAGACTTGATATATCTGACCATTTTAACAACAACTTCCATATGAAATTGCTTAGGTGCATACATATACTGTCTTTGTGTATGCACAATAAAGGATATATCTGATCTTGTCATAGTCAGATATTAGAGCCTTCTTGTTAGTCTTTGATATATTTCTGAATTTGGCAGCAACTTGTCAATTTCACTTGTGCTTGTACCTTCATTTCCAATCATGTTATCATATTCAACAGATGTCAGTTTCCTATTTACCTCAAGAGGTATAACAAATGGTTTTGAACCACTCAAACTAAGCTGAACAATTAGCTCTAGTGCATACTTCCTCTGGCACATATGTATTCCCTTATCAGACCTGGCAAATTCAATGCCAAGGAAGAATTTAAGACTTCTCAAATCTTTCATTTTGAAATATCTCTGTAAGTCTTCTCTTGTCTGTGCAATTAGTTCATTATCATTGCCAGTTACCAGCAAATCATCCACATATATAAACACTAGGGTCAGTTATGTTCCTTCTTATTTCATGAATAGTGAGTAGTCATAATGACTTTGTGAAAATTCCACCTACTGTAGGACTTGACTCAGCTTGAGATTTCACTGTCTTGAGGCTTTTCTGAGTCCATAAAAGGTCTTATAAAACCTACACACCAGCATCTCCCCCTGCCTTGTAGCTTGTGAACCAAAACCTGGTGGAACAGTCATGTAACCTCCTCAGGGAAATCACCCTACAGGAATGCATTATGCACATCCATCTGAAAATATCCCAGCTATAAAAAGCAGCTACAGAGATAATGGATCTAACTATAACCATCTTGGTTATACGACTAAAAGTATATGTATAATCCAATCCTTCTTTCTGGGTGAAGCCTTTAGCAACCAGTTTTGCCCTATACCTCTCTACTTCTCCAGAAGCTTTGTACTTGATCTTATAAACCCATTTCCATCCTATGGGTATTTGGTTTGCTAGTAAAGGGACTATTCTTTAAGTATTATTTTCTTCCAATGAAAGGATTTTTGCCTTCATGGCATTAATCCATTTAGAATCTTTAGCTGCTTCCATGTAAGATGTGGGCTCTGATTCAAAAGAGTAAGATGCTAGACATTTGCTGTAGTTAGGCTTCAATGAAGAGTAATCAACACAATTGGAGATAGGATAGGGGCATTTAGTAGATGGTTTCTTGATTATGTAGTCATATAGCCATGTAGGAGGTTTGAAAGTTCTGGTAGATCTTCTAAGGAATGGATGGACATCTGGATTAGCTGATTGTATAGGTAATAAATCATGCTGATCAGAGAACATGAGTGTTGGTTCTTGGCTATTATCAGGAATTGGTGTGGAGAGTGATTAGTGGATATGAGTAGTAGTGGTTGACTATTATTAGGAACTGACCCTTCTGCTGGCGAATCATCATGAAATAGGAAAATATCTTTCTGTTCAATATAGGGAGCTGACTATTTTGGTGCACATATTTTAAGATCAAGCTTGAAATCCAGAAAAAAAATACTGCTTTTCTAAAATTAACATCTCTGCTAACAAAACAAGTGTAAGTGGTCAAATCATATAGTCTATAACCTTTTTAAACTGAAGAGTAGCCTAAAAACACTGTAGGAATAACTCTATGAGAGAATTTATGTTCTCTTTTAGTGTTAGTTGCATAACAAAGGCACCCTATAGCTCTAAGATAATTGATGAAGCTCTATGAAAAACCATCTCATAAGGACTCTGACCATATGTAGTGTTAAAGGGAATCCTGTTGATTAAGTATACAATCCATAAGATGCAGTCACCCCAAAACTTTAATGGAAGCCCACTCTAAAATCTCAATGCTCTAGCTGCATCAAGTATATATTTGTGCCTCCTTTCTACTATACCATTCTGTCGAAGAATATATAGACAAGATGATTGATAGATAATTCCTTCTGTACCAAGTATATCTTTCACCTTATAGTCCATGAATTCCCCATCATTGTCTATCCTAAGAGCCTTAACATTGCAAGAGAACTTATTGTTCAACAAGACAATGAAGTATCTTAGCACTATAATACACTAATCCTTAGAATTCATCAAGCATACCCAAGTATATTTGCTAAAATCACCGATTAATGTAACAAAGAATCTCTTATGATCACGTGTAGAAAGCTTGAAAGGACTCCAAATATCACAATGGATTAATTCTGCAAAACAAGAACTTTTATTCACATTAGTTGGAAAAAATAATCGGGTTTACTTTGCCAAAGGACAAATTGTACACTGTTCTGCAGTATTAGCTAGTTTTATGTCTAAAAATGCACGAAACTTTTTCAAAGTGTTTGTTGAAACATGTCCTAATCTCTCATACCATAGTTGTGCATCAGTAGTTTGCAGGGCTAAGGAATTTGAAGCATTTCATCCAGCCATCAACAGTTTTCCTGTATAGTTCTTGTTGCTCTTGACATTTATCACATAGTTTACACTCCAGCTTACCAATCCCCTTCGCCTTGCCAGTTGAGATGTCCTGGAAGACACAACAATCAGGAAAGAAAGATACAAAATAATTTGCATCTTTTGTGATCTTGAAGATTGACAATAGGTTGTATTTGAACTTTGGCACATATAGCACATTCTTAATAACTTGTCCATATAGGATCTG
Organism: Solanum sejunctum; assembly: GCA_025642045.1. Lineage (NCBI taxonomy): Eukaryota > Viridiplantae > Streptophyta > Magnoliopsida > Solanales > Solanaceae > Solanum > Solanum sejunctum. Next base: position 9,420 of record JAOTQJ010004502.1, read on the forward strand.
AGATGAACCTATATGTGTGATCCTATTGATTTTACCTGTGGGTAATTGTACACCTCTTGTCTCATCAATAGGCAATTCTATACAACTTGTAAACATGTTCAACTCAAATACTATATGATTAGTGGATCCTGAGTTAATAATCCATTTATCCTTCTCAATCTTACTAAGAAGGGATGAAGGAATACGTGTAACTTTGGTATGAGTTGCTATGTCTTCTGAAGCTATGGCCTGAGATAGCATCTTGAGGATTTATTGATATTGATCATTAGTAAAGTAGTTCCCTTGTTTTGGCATCTGCTGGCCTTCATCCTTGTGATCTTCTTTCTGATGATATTCCTGAGACTTAGATAGACTAAGTTGAGCATTGTTAGCTGTGAGCATATTTGTTTCGAATGATCTTTTCTTCATTTTGAAATCATCTAAATACCTTATCAGTTTCCAGCAATTGTCCTTAGTGTGATCTCTCTTCTTACAATAATCACACCCCATGACTTTAGATACTTGTTTTCTATGGAATGTTCCAGATCCCCGCATATATCCTGCATTGGAGGTATGATTGTTGTTGTATGCTATTACCTGTGCTCCTAACTCCAAGGATTGTGGTACCACTGCCTTCCCTCTTTGAGTCTCTTCCTGTATCACCATCCTATAGGCTTCATTAATGCAAGGTGTTGGAATCAGGAGCATTATCTGACTTTTAGCCTGAGCAAAAGACTCATTCAAACCACTTAGAAATTGCACAAGTCTATACTGTTGGAGATATTCTTAAACACCTTCGACTCAAGGCATGTGCATGATGGAATTGAGATCATAACATCATATTCTCCCCATAGATCTCTCAATTTTGAATAGTATGTAGCAACAGATCCTAAACTTTGTGTCAAATCCATAATTTTCTGATGTAGTTTGTAGATCCTAAATATATTTCTTTTATCAAATCTCTTCTTAAGTTCCTTTCACACACTGGCAGCATTGGATCCATAGACTGCATTACTGTATAAGTACTTTACTACTGTGTTCATGATCCAACTAAGGACAAATGCATCATACTTATTCCACTGTCCATGTAAGGATGCATTAAATGAATCTTTCTTATAGGTTCCATAAACAAAACCTATTTTGTTCTTCACAAATAATGCTATTCTCATAGATCTTAACCACAAATTATAGTTTTCTATGCCAATTAATTTGAAATCAATCAAATGTTCACCTGGTGAATCTGAAGGGCTTAGATACAGAGGATGATTTTCTCTAATAGTAATCTTTTCATCTCACTTACTTTTCCTGGATTCATCATCTCCATTCGCCATCAGTTCTCTCCACAATCAAACTCAACTGAATTCTTCTTCTCAGCTTCTAGCGATCCCACTGTGAATCGATCTACAATCAAGGAGCCGTGATCAACTGCTCAGCTTGATTGTGTAGGCTTTGATATCATGTTGATTCAGGTAACCTCCATGGTTACTAAATTCGAGTATTTTTCAGATGAAGTGAAGAGAAACAACTCTTATTCACAAAGTACTTCTTGAATTGTTCCTATTACACCTCAAACACAACTTGTGCACTCACTTACGGACTTCTACTCCTTACCATTTTATTTATACACACTAACCACTATTAACTGCCTTGCTAACTGAATATGCTAACTGTATGACAGTTGACCAGTCTTCTTAACTAACTTAAGTTAGTTACATTTTAGTTGAATATGATCACATGGTGTATTGTTTAACTATGATCAATTGTTGCTAATCCAACATAACTTTTGTATGAGAATATCAGTGCCTGTGGAATCGTACACTCATATAGGGTAAGAATGGCAAACGAGTAGGTCGAGTCGAATACGAGTCGATCAAATACGAGTTAAGTAAACATGGATAAAATATTCAACTCGACTCATATTTTCACTGCGTAAAACGAGTTATCGAATGAATAATATGGGTAAATATGGACTTATATTATAGGAGAGATCATGTTAAAAGTTTCAAAAACAAATCGTTTTAGCCATTCCTTACCCATTACCCCTCATCCAATGCCCCCACCCCGGAGTGACGTCCTACCCAAAATAAAATTTACCTTTTTAACCTCCCCTCAAGCGTCCCCCACCCTACCCCCAAAATGTACTTTTTTGTAAAAAAAGAACTCTTTATTTTTTCATCCCCCACCCCTCACCCCACTCCAAATGTTAAAAAATATTCTTAAAATTTTTTATCCCAAAGTTAATTTACTTACCTCCCACCCACTCCAAATCCTCCCAATAAAAAAATTAATTTACTTTATGAATGAGTCTTTTTTAATTATATTATTCATTTAATTACTCGTTTTTAAATGAGGTAATTAAATGGGTAATATGAGCTTAATTTATTTTTTATTCATTTTTAATGGAAAAAAGGGCCAAAAATACCGTTCAACTATAGGAAAAGGTTTATAAATACCCTTCATTTATCTTTTGGTCTAAAAATATCCTCTCATCTACCATTTTGGGTCACTTATATCTTTCAAACTAACAAACCTCTCTTTTTTCTTTTTCTTTCTTAAATATTTATTATGATGTTTCTTTTTATGGAATAAAATAAATCCCCACCTTATTAGATTTGTTTTCATAATTTTTTTAAATCAAAATAATATACCTTTTTAAAAACCTCAATTTATTTTTTTAAAAAAAGATAAGAAGTTTTTTTTAAGCTCGTTTAGAAGTTATGAAGAAAGATATTGTTTTAACTTGGATAAAATATTTGAATTTTTTTTAAAAAAATTTAAATAAACTAGTAGTACTATTAATACATATTGCGAAAATATTTTTAAAAAATTACACATACTTATATTTTATTTATATAAAAAAATTAACCTTTTAAGGGTCAAAGTGTTTTATTAATACCAATTTAGCTTTCTTTATTTTTTTTTATTTAATGAATCTGAATAATTATTGTTATTTTATTATAACATTATAAAAATAAAAACATACTCCTTGGATAAATTAAAAATGTTTTTTTTTTCTTTAACTTTATATTTGAAACAAATCTTTTTTTATAGATTTTTCTTTGTAATATATCTAAGTGAAAATAATATACATGCTTCATGATCCAAAAAAAATAAATAAAAAGAAATTTATTTAATTTTTTTTTACAAAATTTATTTAATTTATCTAAGTCAAAAAAATCTTCTTCGTAACACCAAACCAACACAAAAAACTACTATTTTTTTTAATTTGTAGATTTTGAAGAGGTATTTTATCTTGATTTTGATAAATTATGAAAAAAAATCTAGGATCTAGAATTTTTTTTTAAGTTCGTTTAGAAGGTATGAAGAAAGATATTGATTTAACTTGGATAAAATATTTGAAAAACTTTTTAAATTTTTTTTAAAAATACTCCTTCCATTTTTTAAAAAAAAAACATCTAGATCTTTTTTTTAATAAGAATTTTAAAAAGGTACATTATTTTGATTTATAAAAAATTATGAAATCAAATCTAATAAGGCGAGGGTTTATTTTATTCCATAGAGAAAATATCATAATAAATATTTAAGAAAAAAAAATAGAGGATTATTAGTTGAAGGATATAAAGATGAAAAGATATTTTTAGACCAAAAGATGGATGAAGGATATTTATAGACCTTTTCCTATAGTTGAAGGATATTTTTAATTCTTTTTCCTTTTTAATGAGTTAAATATCTAACTCATTTAAAATAAATAAATTTAAATAGACACCAAATAATTTTTCTCATTTTGTCATTCCCAGTTCGACCATATTCGCATCATTCGGAGGCATTGCTGACTTTTTGGGCTCTAAGACAAGTTTCAAACTTTCTTCGACTATTTTGAAGTGTTAGGCTTCATATATTATCACTAAAATTATGATGTCTGAATTTAAATCAACATTTATATGTTTAAGATCATGTCTTCAAATCTGAACATGAATGATAATTTATTTTTTTTAAAAATATTTGAAAATGAATAATTTATCAATATATAAATACAATAAATATTATACTCCAAATAAAGTCATAGTAAAAGATTACATTAACAAAATATTAGAAACTTCAGTCTAGTAAAAATAAAGTGAAACTACCTGAACTATATAATAAAAGCATATCAACAAAAATAATTGTTAAACATTATTAGAAAAAAAATGAAGTTATCATCTTTTATTAACTTTTGCAAATAATTTTGCTAATTCTTGAAGATCAAGTAATGTCATCAAGAATTAAACATTGCCAAAATTAAAAAGGGAAAAGAATTTGGATCGCCGATAGTTGGTGACAGAGAAAACATGAAATTTTTGCTAAAGAGAAAACATATGGAGCAAAATTTAATAAAAGTGAGTCTTTAAAAGAGTTTGAGTAAGATTAAGACTCTATCATAGATTTGATTTATTCGAACATTTTTAAATTCATTAATAGATTTTTAAGTAGAAAAATAAACATAATTAATGATTTTAAGTCTAACCCATTTAAATTTAAACCTTCATTAAGTGCAAACAAATGAGGCCTTAGTGTGATTTACGAACATTTATATGGAGTGTCATGTTATGAATAAATTTATGATTTACTTATTGAATTAAAATAAATCAATTCTAATTTTATTTAATTTAGAAATAAAAATTTTAAGTAATAACTAATATTTTATAATGTGTAACAGTTTAAGGATATTTAGAATTTTTGATGAAAAAGTGCTAACAATATTTATGTGCCAAAAATATTAACAATTTTTTTCAGTGTAAGAACTTTTACCAAAATGTGTGATTGCTTATTTTTAAAATAAGCTTCAACCATTCCAAACAGACTCTAAGTTTTGGTTATTTTATTTTTCTTTTACAATATTTCAGTATCTAATAAAATTATATATTTTTTATTATGAATATATATAACACATTAAATTAAAAAATTTAAAAATATTTTGATAAAATTTCTCTCGAATTAGTTTGATTGCATATCAATCCAATTTTAATGAATTGAGCTAATAAATAGGTGGATTAAATGTAAATGTGTTGGGCAAGTTGAGTTTGATTTTTACACTTCCTTTGCTATGCTTTGTATCTCATTGAGCATTAAGAGAGGCCAATAAATCTAGATCAATCCTTTTAGAACAGAGAAAATACGTATTGGTTTAATTTGACATGAAAGTATAAAAGAAAGTATATAATAATAATAAGTATCAATTTAATTTTACGTAAAGCAAACACTTGCTTTTAATAATAATTGTTTTAATATTTTATTTCTGTAAGATAAGAAGATGAGAAACAGGTGTACACACGAAACTGATGAACTAATTGCATATGCAAAGTTCACTTATTTGAACTAAAAAAAGGTCGTACATGCACATAAGCACGACGAGACATTTATTTATTAACGCAAGCTAATGAGGCAAACTAAAGGGTACTTTAACAAGCGAAGTTAGTAGGGGGTTCCTTCCACAGTTATTGAGAATGAGCTGAGAGCGAGTCGTACACTCCATCTTCTTCCCAGCACATTTGCTCTTAATTGTTGGGAAAAATATGGATTAACATAAAATAAATATGGTATAAGAATATAAAAAATGGGAAAATAATGACATCAAATATTTTTATGTGCAAATCTTTTTAAATAAGGAAAAAACCATGGGTCAAGAGGAGCAACTGATATCACTATAGTAAGAAATTTTACACCATGCAAGCATGAGTACAATACTCCAAAGACTTCTACATACACAAAAGAAATACTCTTTTGATTTTTTACCTTACTAAATTATCGCTCACACTCTATTTTTCTTCACAAACTATTTTTATTAAATAGTCTATGGTATACCTCACAAATAAAATACTTAATGTATTTTATTCTCTCTGTGACTCTCTTTTTTTTCCTCTCAATTTTTGGTATACTACACTTAGGAGCTAATTGCTCCTTTATATAGAAGAAAGCAATTGAGTAGGTGAAATTTTGTCAAAGTTGTAAATTTTGCATGCCAACTTTGCAAATTTTTCATGCAAAATTTGTGTGGAAAATTTGTGTAGCTTCTTTTGACAAAAGGGGCTAGACCCCACAAATCTCCCCCTCCAGACCCATTTTCGAAAGGAGGTATCTCCATCTTCTCAGAGAGAGCTCATGCCGATAAGTTCTTTGCACAATTCAAACTTGTCTCTTGTCACAACCTTGGTTAGCATATCTGCAGGATTATCATTTGTAGTGATCTTTTCAATCTGCATATTTGTCCTCTATCTTGATTAATTGGATCATTTCTTCATGGACTCGTTCTCAAATCCAGTGATATCTCACATCTATGTGTTTTGTCCTTGCATGGTACATCGAATTCTTTCTCAAGTCTATCGCACTTTGACTATCACAATAGACGATATACTCTATCTGCTCCAACCCAAGCTCTTGAAGGAATTGTTTAAGCCATATCATCTCTTTGCTAGCTTCAGTAGCAGCAATATACTCAGCTTCAGTTGTAGATAGTGCAACACACTTCTGCAACTTTGACTGTCATGATATAGCTCCCCCTAAAAAAGTAAATAAATATCTAATAGTGAATTTTCTATTATCAAGGTCACCAGCCATATCAACATCTGTATTAGCGCTTCAAGATTGGACTACAGCCTCTAAAACACAAACATTCATCTGAGCTTCCTCTCAGATACCTAAGTATCCACTTTACCGCTTCTCAATGCTCTTTTCCTTGATTATCGAGAAATCTGCTTACAACACCAACTGCATGAGCAATATCAGGTCTAATGCATACCATTGCATACATTAGACTTCTAACGACAGAGGAATATGGAATTTTGGCCATATTCTCTTTTTCCTCCTTTGTTGTTGGGCACATTTTCTTGCTCAACTTCATATGAATAGCAAGAGGTCTACTAACAGGCTTAGCATTTTTCATATTGAAGCGCTCCAACACACGTTCAATGTACTTCTTTTATGACAAATAAATCTTTCTTTCATCTCTAAGACAAGTGATCCTCATGTCCAAAATTTGTTTGGCATGGCCCAAGTCTTTCATAAAAAAATACTTACACAACTCATTCTTCAGCTCATCAATTTTGGAAATATCCTTGTCCACAATCAACATGTCATCCACATACAGCAATAGGATGATAAAATCATTATCAGAAAATTTTTGTACAAACACACAATGGTCTGAGGAAGTCTTTTTGTAGCCTTGATTCTCCCTAATAAATTCAAACTTTTTGTACCACTGTCTAGGAGCTTGCTTTAGGCCATATAAACTCTTTTGAGTTTGCATACAAAATTTTCTTTACCTTTAACTTTGAAGCCCTCAGATTGTTCCATATAAATCTACTCTTCTAAGTCACCATGAAGAAAAGCCATTTTCACATTCATCTACTCAATCTCCAAATTTAGACTTGCAACCAGACTAAGAATGAAGGATATTTTCATGACAGGTGAAAATATTTCATCAAAGTCAATACCCTTTATTTAACCGAATCCCTTAACAACCAATCTAGCTTTGTATCTGGGCTTCTAGGTGTGTTCTTCAATTTTAACTTTGAACATCCACTTATTCTTCAAAGCTTTTATGCCCTCAGGCAATTTTACCAACTTATGGTTCTCATGCAAGGATTTCATCTCATCTTGCATGACCTCTATCCATTGACCCCTGTGTTCATCTTCCATAGCCTCCTTATAACATTTAGGTTCTCCCCCATCAGTGAGTAGCATATACTCATTTGATGAATAATGAGACGAGGGAACATATTGTCTTGTGGATCTCTTGAGAGGAATATTTAATTCATCCACAACTTCATAAGCTGGAGGATCACTAATAACACCATCATTGTTATTATCAACATGTTGATCTTGAACATGATCCTGGGCATCGTTATGATCATTGAGCTTGCCAACATCATGCAGACTTTCATGAGGCACTTCATCAAAATGAACCACACCATTAGAACTGAAGGATTCCAACTTTTTCGCTTTCTCAATTTCTTCAAATGTTTGATTCTCCATGAAGACGATATCACAGCTTCTCACAAGCTTCTTTTCAATTGAATTATATAGCCTGTAACCAAATTTATCAAGGCCATATACAACAAAGATGCACTGTCTTGTCTTGGTATCTAAGTTTGACCTCTTGTCTTTTGGTACATGTACAAATGGTTTGCAACCAAACACCCTTAAATTGTTATAGGAAACATACTTGCTATACCAAACTTTATTTGGAACATCACTTTGCAAAGCCACAGTAGGAGATAGATTAATCACATGTGCAGTGATCAATAATGCCTCCTCCCAAACGGAGTTTGGCAACTTTGCTTCAGAAAGCAAATATCTAACTCTCTCCATCAAGGTCTTGTTCATCCTCTCTACCAATTATTAAGCTAAGGAGTCTTAGGAGGAGTCTTCTGGTGTCTAATAACTTGATGCTTGCAATATTCGTCAAACGAGCCACAATATTAACCACCGTTATTAGTACGAATACATTTTAATTTTTTTCAGTTTCTCTATCAACTGAAGCCTAAAACTGCTTAAAGACACCTAGTATTTGGTATTTAGTCTTCAAGACATAGACTCAAAGTTTTCTCGAGCAATCATCAATGAAAGTGACAAAATAGAGGGCACCACCCAAAGTCTTTGTCTTCATTGGACCACATATATCAGAGTGCACCAACTCAAGCAACTGTGTCTTTCTTGAAGGAGGGTTAGACTTGAAGGAAACTCTATTTTGCTTTTTAGCTAGACAGTGATCACATTTTTTTAGTTTAGCACCTTTGCAATCAGACAATAATTTTTTTTTGGCTAGAAGATTGAGTCCTTTCTTACTGATATGGCTAAGTCTCTTATGCCATAATGTTGAAGATTTATCGTCCTCAACTGCATTCACCATATTGGCACAGGTAGAAGCTGTAGTTCAGTATAGACTATGACGTTTTTAGCCATGAGCCACAACTAAGGAACCTTTAATGAGTTTCCATTTTCCTCCATCGTTGCTACGACATATCCTTCATTATCTAATACCCTAACAGAAATGAGATGCAGACGAACATCAGGTGCATACTTTATGTTGTTCAGAACTAGTTTAGTTTCAACACTAGTTTCTAAACAAATTGTACCTATACCAACCACTTTAGACACAGTCTCATTAGGCATACTCAAGGTTCCAAAGTTACCTAGAGTATAGACAGAGAAAAAATCTTTCCTGAATGTCACATGAGATGCGGCACCAGTGTCCACAACCCAGCTTGACTCAT
>JAOTQJ010004513.1:0-17529 GCA_025642045.1 Solanum sejunctum
TCAATTCACAGCAATGTTTTGGAAGTCCTTCCAAAGGAGTTTAGGAACTCAAATAAATTTGAGTACAACATTCCACCCTTAAAGAGACGGTCAAGCAGAACGCACCATTCAGACACTTGAAGATATGTTGTGAGCTTGTGCATTGGACTTTAAAGGTAGTTGGATGGACCATTTGCCACTTATCGTGTTTGCCTATAATAATATCTACCATTCAAGTATCAAGATGGCACCTTATGAAGCTTTGTACAGAAGAAAATGTAGGTCGCCAATTGGATGGTTTGAAGTGGGTGAAACCACCTTACTTGGGCCAGAGCTTGTACACCAAGCCATGGAAAAAGTTAAGGTAATACAACAACGGCTAGAAACAGCTCAAAGTCATCACAAATCATATGCGGATGTGGGGAGGAGAGGGCTGAAATTTTCAGTAGGAGATTGGATATTTTTAAAGGTTTCTCCAATGAAAGGGGTTATGAGGTTTAGTAAGAAAGGAAAACTAAGCCCACGTTACATAGGGCCTTACAAAATTATAAAGAAGATCGGACAGGTTGCATATGAGCTAGAACTACCCCAAGAGCTTTCAATGGTTCATCCAGTTTTCCATGTATCAATGCTTCAAAAGTGCATAGGTGACCCATCCCGTATTGCTCCTATTTAGGATGTGCAGGTTTTAGAAGATCTTACCTATGAAGAGGTACCTGTTGCTATTTTGGATCATCAAGTTAAGAAGCTAAGGAATAAAGAAATAGCTTTAGTAAAGGTACTTTGGAGAAATCAGCAAGCAGAAGAGATAACCTGGGAGGCCGAGGATGCAATGAAATCAAAATATCCTCACTTATTTGAAGCTAAAGAGGATGCCCAACATGCAAAATTGGAACACTAATCGGTACGTGTGATTGAATACTTAGTTTTTTTGTCAAAGGTTTGTTTAAATAAAGGTTTATACATGGTTAAGCTACCCAATTGTGCTAACATTCTAGGACGAATGTTCCTAAGGGGGGAGGATGTAACAACCCACATTTTACATGTACTAATGCTATGAAAATAAATCATGATATGGTTTGGTCAAATGAGATCTGATTTTTCAGAAGTGCTTAAATCTTGTAGTAATGGGCAATATGTGTGTCTAACGCTTAAGAGAGTTGAGTGCATTCATGTTTTATGTTAAATTGAGGATATTAAAACCCTAAACAAAGTAAAAGAATTTATGGGCTTGTATGACTTAGTAATCTAGTAGGTGAGTCACCTACTTCCTTATCTTAAATTTGCTAGCTAAACAGAGACGAGTTTCGACGTCAAATTTGTCCAAGTTCCATTACGAATAAAATCCATTTTAAGGGTGTAGTTTTAGCCCATATTTTAGCATCATAAGTGGACCATATTTTTAGTCCAATAAGAATATAAAGAAAAGCCAAAGTATATCCCAAACCACTTGGTTATTTGGACCAGAAATGGATTAAGAGAAAAGTTGGAAATTGGCAGCAAAAGCCCATTAAATTTGACACCCATTTAGGCCCCAAGTAAGAGGCCCAAGTTAATACCTCACTAGCTAAATAAAATTTGGTCTTACATGGTCAAAAAGCGCAATAGAAGTCGTCGAAATGAGGCCTTTAAAGAGGGGTTTCAAGCAGCAAAAATTTCAGCCACTCTCACACTTAGAAAATTTTCAGCTTTCCCAATCCTCTCTCTAAACTTTTCTCAACCTAGCAAGCAGCAGCCAAATGACTCTTTTAGTGTTCCGAAGGAGTTACTGAACTTTGAAGATAAAGATAAGTGATTATAATTATATTTCTACTAAGGTTCCTTCACAAAAATCAAGAAGTATATGATAATATGTTATGCTGAAAATTCTGGACATGCGTCCAAAAAATTGCTGCACTCTTGCCTCTGGTTTTAATTTTTTCTATGTGGTTTGTGGGTTGTATTATGAATATAATTTGATGTTCTTAACATGGATTGAGTTGTAGATATTACTCTAAGGTTGCTTCCATGATTTTGGTTTCATTTAACAAAAGAGTTTTATTATGCTATCTTAAGTGTGATGTAGGTTGGAAGTTGTGGGTTGTTGGATGGAAAGCTATTGGTTCACATCCTTCATGACTTCTTGGGTGATGTTATAAGACTTTATTATCACTGTTTGTATGTGTACATGCTGTTGGAACAGTTTTGTTAGAGTTGGAAAAGGTTTGGAATTGTTGATGTCAAAATGTAGCGAAGGGGGGGTAACGTTATGCTGTCCATTTGTAGGTTGTGTAGAATTATAATATGTTGTTCTATAAACTTCCCCTATTTGGGACTATTTTTGGACAATATTAAGACTTGTTTTATATGGTAAAAATATTGGAAATAATTTAGGTAAAGTTAAAACACTTTCGGGATTATTGACGTTAAAGTATGGTAAAAGAATATAACGTTATGCCACTTGTTTGTATATTGTGAAGAATTGTTATGTGTTGTACTTTGTTGGCTGTTATAGGACTGTTAAGGGTCTGAAAATAAGATGTACATGACATATACATAAGAATGGTTGTTAGAAAATACACTTAATTAAAAGATTGAAGAAATGCCTTTGCATCACTAATTGAAAGCTTGTTGTCCGGGTGATCATTTTTATGATATTGGGCTGTCAAGAAGTGTTTCCTTGCTGCTATGCTAGTCTTATTGCCTATTATGATGTAGATAAATATTTGAGAGAAAAGCAACCACTCCAAGGTAGTAACGAGGTTATACGACGAGGTATGTAAGGCTACTTGATTTCGTATCACTTTGCATGAAACATAGATCCTTCGGTAAGTAAAGGCATTTATCTACCTCAACATGATAAATGGCCATGCCTCTACTCTGTCACATGTTCATAAGCTTCCATATATATATATATATATTTAGCTTCAAATCTACATACATACGTGGATACCAAGTACATGAGTTCTTATTGCTAAACAAAGTTCATGAGTTGTTTCATTTCATACGCATTTCATTGTTTATGTAACACACTCTCTTCATTGCCATATTGTTTCATATGATGATTTACAAGTCACATACTGCATATACAACCTTATAACTCTAATATTATGACCACCAAAAGAATCATCTCAAATGTAAATGAAAGATAAAGTATATAGCTTTTGATAGGTGGTAGCCCGAGAGGTGGAAGAATCACCTAGCCAGGGATGATCCTATCTCGGGTGGTAGCCCGAGGGTTAAGGAAGAACCTAGCCAAGGACAATCCGAATATAGTTATATCACTAATCAGCTGGTTATTTAAAGTACATGATGTGCACAGATTATATAGTAAAGGTAAAGTAATATAAAAAACATAAAGTATACAATCCCAAAGTATATCTAAAAGGTGGTCTCTTCTTACACACCAGCGCATAGTTTCATTGAAATTGTTACTTTATATACAATATTTCAAGCCTTATATACTCAGTATATTATTTCGTACTAACGTCCCTTACAGCGGACCTGCATTTCATGCTGCAGGTACAGGTGCTAGTAGATCTCCCCAGTAGAGATCAGGACTTCCAGCTGCAGTTAGTAAGGTCCAGGTTGTTCTGGAGCTTTATGTGTGTCTAAAGATTATATGTTTGTATTGTATAGTTAATTGAGGCAGGGCTTGTCCCGACCCTTATCCAATACTTTCTCTTATCTAGAGGCTTCGTAGACTATGTAAATTAATGTGTGGTCATGTCTCATACTTTAAACACCGTGGCCCCAACGGCCTAGTCGCATACATTTCCTTTTGGCTTGTATCACTATTTACTTTCATAAAGGCATGTTAAATATAGAATCCTTTATAAAATGTATAGAAAGTGCATAGATATAGGTTGGTTTTTCATAGACTTATTGGCAACGGGTGCCGGTCCGCCCTAACGGGACTTGGAGCATGACATTAACTTGTCATTACATATCATTGGTCGTGAAAGCATATAAACAACATAAAAGAGTAAGAATAGGGTGAAATGAGACGAAGGGAAAAGCTTGCATAACATCATAATCAATACACAAGAGTCAAGCTCATATTTTATAGATACATAACATGTCCAAGAAATACCTCTAATATATCGATTAGAGTGGGGGCTAAGACAAAGCAACTGAGTTCACCCTTATAGTCGAAATAGTTAATAAAGAAGAATATCTCAATATATGATAAGATCAACATAGACTAAGGTCCCCGAAATGGAGGACTCACCAAATAGCTTGAGTAGTATAGAACTAGCCACATGGAGGAGGATGATCAACTTGGGTATCGATTCCTATATGGTGATATCATGTAGTCAAGAGTATGTGTTAGTACGTTTGAATGTACTGAGTATGCGTTAGGATGCAATGCAATAAGAATTAGGCATCATAGTTAAAATGCGTAACACTAGGCAAAACATAATATAATAATATGGCATATATGACCAATGCATAAGTAAAACATGCTTAAGTATCTTATGCTCATATAGGATATCATATGTGTAGAAGACACCAAGCTAAATTTTCAAGGTACAAAGCCATTTGGTGGTTGATGATGGTTTCACCTCATCACCTTGGTAGTATGGTACAAACCCCTCACATGGTTGAAGAAAATCACACCTTATCACTACGGTGGAAAAGTACAAACCCCTCATATAGTTGATGAGTACAAACCCCCACCTCAGTTACCCAGGCTCTTGTCCCTCCAAATTGGGTATAGTCCAATGCAACACTTTATCTAGATTATATCATATACATAATCTAATTTCATCATCATATAGTCATTTATATCATATCTCATGCTTTGGACCTTCAACTCCTCAAGAAACCATATCCAGATAATACAGGCCCTCTTTCTGTGGGAAGGTTGTGAAAGCTCCTCAGGAGTAAATACGTCCACCAACAGCACTGGGGGAGCAATTTGTGGGAATACCACCGGTACGACCAAGGCTACTTTTATGTCAGCCTAGAGCTGCTGGATATCCATCTGTAGGGCCTTGATATCTGCTGGCTATGCTGTACTCAGGCTCTACTGGAACCTCAACTCGAAGGCATCAATGTGGATATCTATGGCTAAAAGTCGATCTCGAATAATAGTGATTGCTTATGCCTATATATGTCCCTTAGCTCTGTAATTTCCTGGTAGACCCAGGGCATGATCTACTGAAGTAACTTAGTCAATTGAGACTCAGTGTGGGCCAGCCACTGTACCATGTCCTAAATAGATGCCGAAGAGTTGTATACCATGTTTGTGGGTGTTGTCTGTGCAGAAGTGGCCTGTGGTGTAGGATTAGTAGTAGTGGGCCCCCTCTCTACACCTAACTAAATCTATGGGGACCACTTATCTGTATCAATAGCAGTAGTGGTGGTAGAAAGAACCTCAAGTAGTTATGCTGGTACGAACATCTCTGGCATTGGAGCTGCCTAGTGTAGTGCTCGCTGAAGTGACATTGGGTTCTCCTTAACCTTAATCAGGTTTGCATCCAAAGTGTGCTGGAGATTAATTAGTGAATCCAGCTAATGTAGTAGTAGTGGCGGTGGAAAGAGCCTCAAGTGGTTGTGCTGGTGCGAACATCTCTGGCATTGGAGTTGCCTACTGTAGTGCTCACTGAAGTGCCACCGGGTTCTCCTTAGCCTTAATCAGGTTGGCATCCAAAGTGTTCTGGACCTTAATCAGTAAATCTAGCTGATGCAGACTCTCCAACCCCAACTCTAGACAAAGATTCTAGATCAAGCATGGAAAGGGGATAGAGGTAGAACTCTTCAAGGCCGCCTAGTGGATCTGCTCTGCGATGAGGCTGGCCTAATCTATCTCATAGCCAACCAAGATGCTGGCAACTAGAACTTCATGCTCTGACATTAATATGTTATCTATAAGCATAGGCCACATCCATGACCTCACAATGGCCCATTAAAAGTTGATTGGGAAGCTAAGGGAGGCCTTTACAATGGCCTTAAAATAGTGGCTACCCATGCAGGCTCTGGGCCCTGCTCAGCAATCAAACCTGCCACCCATCTCATCAAGTTGGCTCTTGCGGCTTTGGTCTCTCATCAGACCCAAGTCTCTATTCTGACCTACTCTACAGTCATACTTTGTTGTGGATCTGAGGGCTAGGAACTCGGGCCCAAAAAATATATAGTAGATGGTGGTCTTCGAGATGTCCGCCTGTTGACCCCTAACTCTAGTCTGTGCCAGTCTTAGCTTATTCAGGGGGGTTTTCCTTAGATGAAGAGTACTGAGAACTATTGCTGCATACAATGCGTAGAACTCCCATACCATGGTGGGGGAGTACATTCCTAGTGTTATGGTCAACCACTGGAACCCGTATCTGCTGATGATGTCTTGGAGACTGGGGACATTGTCTAATTCAGAGGAGATAACCTGGGGCTCCTTATAAATGGAGCAGGTTGGTTTGCTCTGATCATTACTCTGTACACCCCATGTATAGATGTCTCTTATTCCCCCAGCACACCATTGACTGGTGAGAGCATCTGGAGGTGATGTAGATGTCTGCAGTAGTGCGACAGAGGCCTTGGTCTATGACTCAATGCCAAATCCTGACTATGAGTCTGACTCTTATGGGGACAGAGTGATTTAAATGGACCTTTTATTGTTGTTGTCTCCCTCGTCAAACTGTGTAGTGCAAACAACAATAGCATGGGTCTAGGTCTGCCCAAGTCTGGTAGCAGCCCACACCTGTGGTCTATCAACATTCGAGTCAGGTCGGACGCTAACCTCCTCAAGTGATCCACTAACCGCGGGGGTCTCCTCCTCCCCCAAGGTCTTATCTTTGAGCCTCTTTTGTATGGCTTAAATGTAGTCAAATCTCAGCTTTGGGGACCTAGTAACTGAAATATACACATTTGTACAATATGGTTATCTCCACAGGGCAAGAAACAAAATGCTAAAATACATCAGATTTGATTATAGAGGGGTCTTAAGAAAGCATCTCTATAGGCCTAATGAGAACTATGAGTCATAGAGGGCTCTCGTAGACATAGTGTCCATAATATTTATTTACTAGAATAATATCTACGATACCAAGTACGACTTATAGAAGGATCTACAAGTTATTGACTGAGTCGTAGATGATTCCGGTGTCTAAGCTTTTGATGGTAGGGATCCACAAGACCTGTCTACGAGCCATAAAATGATCTACGACTTGTAGAAGGTCTTTCTGATGGGTTCTCAAAAACTTCAGGTTTCTGGAATTTCATATGAGGGGCAATTATGAATCATGAAAAGTTCCACGAGCTATAAAAGTCCCTCGTAGACCAGAAAACTCAATGACTTCAGTTTCTAAGTCCATCATTATGGAGCCCATATGACTTTTTCAACATACTTTACCAGCATATAAGAAATATGCACGCAACCCACAAGACCTATATCAAAACACCCAACAACCCCGTATGAAAATTTTCTCATATACCCCCTCACAAATCATTAAGTATACTTTCCCAAACCTACTGACTCTATTTGAATGAAGTAACATTAAAATCACAAACGCATGCCATTACACATTGAATTTTCAATGTGCATAATCAATTTAATTCAAAAGGTGTGTGATCATATAGTTTTCAATCACATCATTTAAAACACAAGGGCAAGAAAAATATACAAATTTTTGGCCTAAAAACATGTTCACATATTGGCAACCATATATTTCAACTTTCAAACACAAGAATCGCACTCATGGGTTCATAATCTCGAATTATCATACCCATCAATTTAGGTTCAATGTAATCACACAACATTTGGCAAATAAAGAGATTTTTAAACACCAAAAAAATTAATAAATCGAGTGACCAAATTGTAGGAATTGAAGGAGAAAGTGGAACTATAAAACCCTAGGGCTGCCAAAAAGTGGGAAAAAAAGGTGGGGGTGATCCTCGTCGGTGGTCAGAAAAGTGAAGGGAGGGGGTGGGGTTATGTCGGGTCTGATTTGTAAATTAGGGAAAAAATAGAGTCAAAATATTTTGACCCCATTATTTATATGTTGAATAGGGCGGTCAAAACTAATGAGCCCAGACTCTAGGAAACCCAAATTATGAGCCTTATAGTGTTTTACGGCTCATAAATCATGATTTCTTAGAAGGGCCAACCCATAGTTTTGAGGATTGGGTTTCACGAACCAGTCTACGAGTTGTAAATTAAAGTATGACTCATAAAGTTGGTCATAGAAACATTAACACTTAGTCCAAAAATTAGAAAACTTACTTGGGTTCATGAGCCCCATTCTACGGGCTGTAAAGTTAGCTCGTGGACTAGAGTGCATAAACGTTTGCTTACTAGAAATAGCTACGAGATGGTATATGGGTTGTAGATTGATATGTGACCCGTAGCACCAGTTATAGAGACACTTCTTTATGCCTTTTCAGCCAAGGATGTCTAACTGAGTCATATACCTGCACATCACAAACTGTTAACTTATGTGCAACCAGTCCAATGTCCAATATTACAACCAAAATGCAACAGAGTAAACTACCTTCAAGCCCAAAAGCTAAAATAAAAGATAAAACTACAACTATTATATCAAAAACCTTGGGTGTCCTCCCAAGTAGTTCCTGATTGATTATTGGGGCACAACTTAGACAACTTGGTTACTCAGACTTCACCAAGTGTCTAAACCTCCTTCTTCAAATCATTTGGCATTTTCATTGGCTGATAGATATTGAAAACATCTTCATCATTCAATCTAAACATAAGTTGACCAGCTTTGATATCTACTAGTGCCTGACTAGTGGCTAGTAATGGCCTTCCAAAGATGATGGGGACGCGAAGTCGACTTCGCAATCTAAGATCACAAAGTTTGCAGGGAATATAAATTTCTCAACTTTGACAAGTACATCATAAATTATCCCCACAAGGTTCTTCACCGTGTAATCAACCATCAATAACTGCATGCTTGTAGGAGTAGGGGCTCCCAGTACTAGCTTCTTGAAGACCTCAAGGGGCATCAAATTTATGCTAGCATCGAGATCACACAATGGCCTTGTGAACTCCATATCTCTAATTGTGCTGGGAATGGTAAAAGTGCCTGAATCTTTTCACTTTTGTACTTAGGACCTCATAGCAATTGCGCTGCAATGTTGAAGCTCTTGGGTGAGATCTTGACTCATAGTACACTTCTTTGTAACCAAGTCTTTCATGAACTTTGTATACCTTAGCATCTTCTCCATTGCCTAAACAAGAGGGATGTTGATGGAGAGTTGTTTCAGCATGGAGAGAAAGTGCTTGAATTGCCATCCTCCTCCTTTTTAATTCTCTAAGGGAAGGGAGGAGGAGGCCTAGGAATGGGCTTCAGCTTGTATGGCACCTCTGAATAATCATTTGCCCCATCTTTGCCATGATCATCTCTAGTATACACATCCTTAACATCAACTGTCTCCTCTCGAACATCATCCTTATCTATAGACATAGGAGGATCAATAGTACTCTTGCCACCATGAGTAGTCGTCATGTACTGCCCTTCATTCTTTGGGTTCTGAACTATGTTTCCAGGCAGTGTAACTCTCTAACGCTTGTAGAGTTGAGTTGACACTTGACTAAATTGTTGCTCAAGTTGTTTGAAAGCAATAGAATGAGACTCAATTTTTTGATTTATGCTTGAGATGTCAGATTTATCCCCCTCAGAGTCTCATCCTATGTCTCAGCTTTATTCAACAGACCGTCAAACATCTCTTCAACTCTAGAACTATAGCATAGGTGTTGTGATTGTGTTATAGCACATAAGGACTATTTTTGTAGCTAGCTCTATGGCCCCAATCTGCGTCTCTATCTTGGCCCTGATTCCTATCATAGTAACCTCTACGGTTGTCTCTAAAGGCTCTATCTGGATTATAGTTCCGACCTTGGTTTCTTTGACCTTGGTGCCAATAGCCCTGATTGGACCCTTGGGTGTTGGTCAAGAAACCCCCCATCTAATAAGCAATGAAGCAAGTGTCCTCCTCATAGTAGGGGTCATCATACATGGGTACTCGTGGAGGCTAATGAGAAACTGCATTAACTTATTCCTGATTTTGCTTTATCATCACCTCCATACCTATATGGATTCTATCAAGCTCTTGCATAATCTTCTCATTTATTTTAGCTTGCTCCAAATCAATACTGACAACACATGAACTTTTGGTAGATGATTTCCCTTTTTGCCCCCATGCACGATTGTCTTGAGCACCCTTTCCCCCCTTTGGGTGATCCTTTCATATCATTAATCTAAGAACATGCTTCCTATAATGGTCTGGCACACTTCTCAAACACTTTGTGAACTACTCTTGCTTGATCAATCCTTAACCTCTATTTTCCCTTAGGAATAGTTTTAGCTTAGTTCTACCCCCAATTAGTTAGAACTTTCTTGGTACTCACTTATTGAATCGAGATTAGTCGCTATTGGTCCTTGTTTGACTTAATCACCAACACATTGTTCCCTATGGGATTCGACCCCAAGTTCAAAGTTGGGTAAATATTCTAACAATGATCATCCCTATGTCCACTGGTAATATAGGCTTGAACGTCATCAAATATAACTTAACACTAAGATGGCTTTGGTAGAATCCATAGTCCTATAACTATGTTCCACTATAGGACTGATCTTTATGTTTTTATGCCTTAAAGTTGTGCTATTGGATCCATATAGCTTTAATGGACACTCACTGTGCTAGGATATAGCCTAAAGAGTGGGGTTAAATGATGGTTCTCGTCATGGTAATATAGAGCCTATAGGGTAAGGCTCAAGTCTACCTTTACAAAGTAAACTCTTCTTAGCTTGATGTAGAGTGAACATTAAGATTCTATGTAATAGTATGCATGGTCTTATATGTCGGTTATGGTCTTATTCCTATATATGTATGTTATGGTTGTGAAGGGATTTAATGATGCTTCTTCTCATGATTATAAACTTGCATGCTCATGCATATTGTACCCTTTTCTTATTGATTATGATTATGCTTATTGATAATATTATGATCCTTCAATTCATGGCCTGCCTACATACATAGTACATTCCACCTACTAATGGATAGTTCTTTGCCTACATGATCTAAGCATGTAGGATGGATGACGAGGCAACTATTCCATTATATGGGTAGATTCAGATTTTGAGCTTGGATATTTGTTGGTGAGTTCCTATGCTTTAGAAAAAAAAACCTTATGATTCTTTTCTTTTATATTGAGACTTTATCATTTTCTTTCTTTTGATGTATATCTTTAGGGTGAGCTAGTGAGCTATGTGCTATATCCTGCAAAGATCTATGACATAAAGGCATGATTTGGACATAGTGGATTGATGTATACTCCCTTTTAGGAACTAAGGCATTATCAATTTTATGTACTTTTGCTTGCCTACTATCTTATGTATGCTCATATTTCTGTATGGATGCTTATGATATGATCACGAGGCTTGGATAGGACACCTTCGGGTGTCACATTCCCCATGTCATAACTAGGCTCTAGGTTCATGTCGTGACAAAAGTAATATCAGAGCTTAAGGTTTGAAAGTATCCTAGGGAGTCCAACATACCATGTTGAGTAGAGTCTCGTTTATGGCGTGAAGCATTGCACATCCATGAATGTGAGGCTATGAGACGTTTTAGAAAAACTTCGCTTCTTTTGTACTCTATATCGTGACTTCAAGGTTTTTGTATCCTAATTATTGTCCCTTGGTTCTTTTAGAAATTGCTCCATGACGTGCTCCATTTCCAAGGGGAAATAATGCGAACCAAGTTCCTTTGGCTCCTTAAGCTCCCCAAGTCTCCCAAACAGACCAAGTATGTAATGATGAGTTTAGAGCTGCAATCACTATGTTGGCTTAATCCATTGCTTCTATTAAGACCTACTCCATCTTCGAGGGTTAAATATTTTTCTAAGATGAGTCCCCTGACCTACTCCGACTTCGAGGGTTAAATATTTTTCTAAGATGAGTCCCCTGAAATATTATTGCCATGACCCGGACCTAGGATCTAGGAATGACATGGCGAATGGGAACCTGATGGTCCTAAACATTCCTCAAAGTATCCAAATTCACATCATTGGTTCAAAAACGCATAATAAAATAATTAACACATAGTTCTAAGGGACGAAAAAGTATGACTCATGCTATAGGGATATCATAAGGATACAGATTAGCATGAATGCATATAATACATAGAAACTAAGGGGTGGGTAAGTATGACTCACTCTATGGGGGCAAAGCGGGACTTAGGATCTTCCACATTTCCACATCATATCATAACCAAATCATAATAACTACATCCAATAGATAGCCTTAACCATAATCTCTAAATAACAACATATAATGTATATCCATACAAAAGTGTACATATTGTCCAACAATGCTTCTAAGCATAGAATAGGACGGGGGTAAAGGCATGTCATGAGCTTACCCTCAAAGTGAATATAACATAAATGGAAGCAACATAGGGTAGGTAGATGATGGCTTATCCTTTAGAAGAGAGTACTCACCACAAAAACTTTCTCAAATCCAAACTAGCCATCAAATAGTGGATATGTATAGTCTCCGGTCCCTACATGGTTAGATCATGTAGGCAAAAGTATGTGTTAGTACGTTTGAATGTACTAATTATGTGGCCGTGCAATGCATATGATCTTATTAAACCTGCATTCAATGTTAGATGAAAAGGGCACATATATAGAAAGAAGCTTATAGATGAGAAGAGTAATATATCAATATCCTATGAAATCCATGATGCATACATATAGAGGGGTGATGTCGCCCAAGCTATACCTCTTTTGAGGCTAAAATGGTCATTGTCAAAATATATAACCTAACAAAGGTTAGGATTGAATCCCACAGGGAATATGGTAGACTTAGAAGAATTTAATTGCTATTCTGGTTTATTAACCAACTTATGTCTCCAGGGTGGGGTGGGTTTATAGCAACTAGTAAAATGTAATTCTAATTAAGACAACTATTAAACCAATATGAAGAGAAACTAGGGTATTGTGTTCCCCATGATTCCCTAACTCAGTATTACAAGATAACCAAATTCTTTTCCAGTGTATAGCATGCAGAATGGTAAGTTAAGTTCAGCAAACCCTTTGACCCAGTGAGAGGTTAATTTCACTATATGATTTGTTCCATCCCCACAATGTTACATTACTAACCCTTGTCTATGGTCCCAGTACAAGCTCCCCCTTAGCCCAGGTCGCTTTATTAGATGAGAAACATTGATCGAATTCTATTAATTAATCTCTTTTCCTATTCGTTACTAGCTTGATTTAGTTAGTAACACTAGATGGGTTCTAATGTTGGCCACCATTAGAAAGCATTCAAAACGAAGAGAATTAATTAATACATGCATGCATACTTTTCAAGAATTACAAATTATTCAATTTTACTGTGTTAGTTCTTTATTATTCCCATAACTCTAGTTGTGAATTTAGCTACTCATGATTAGTGTAAATGCAAGACTTATGAATTTGAATAACATAATTGAGCACTAAAATAAAATTAAGCACAAGAAAATCTAACTCTTCAATGAGAATCACAAGTTTGAAATTAGAAGATGAAAATGAAAATTTACAAGTGTTTCTCAAACTCTCTAGTGTTTCTTCACTGTTCTCCCTTCGTCCTCTATGAAAAATAACCTAAAAAACCTTATTTATAGTGTTTAAAATACAAAATCGAACCAAAATAGAAAAACTGGGTCGACAGGGTCTATGAGGTTCTTTACGGGCCATATAATAGTTTACAATTCATAGTTGGGCTTTTGTGAACTGTTGCTTCAATTCTGGACTTGTCTTCTACTATACCCCTCTACAGCCCATAAAAGATTCTATGGCCCATAGGGGGTTTCATCTGATGGAATTACATAAAGTCCATATTTTTTGATCCTCATTGTACGATAGCAGGTCCACGGCTCGTAAAGTCTGCTATGACTCGTATGCATGTTCATAGACTAAACTTCAGAAATACACCATTCACTAGAATTGAACAGAGCACCCCTTTATGGCTCACAGAATACTCTATTGCCTGTGAAGGGTCTTGTACATCTTCAACTTCAGCAACTTCTGCATATTTTTCCCAAGAATTATGCCAACCCTAAAATCCTGCAAAACAAACATAAAAACACGTCAAACCTACTAACATCGCATTAAGAACACACAAAATTCTAAGTTTTAAGCATCAAAGTATTGTATTTTGAAAGCACATCAAAAAGATTTGACCATAATTAACATCTCAAATCATTGCGAGCTATTACATGAATTTTCCCGATGAAAGCCTCCCATCGGGTGATAGAAGATTACTTGCCAAAGGAAATGTATACCATACCTGACGACGCCGATCATTTCAGTGAGATGGCTATCTTCCTTACAACCCGGTTATGTCAAAAGGATTTCTATATCATATCATACTAATATTTGTAACCATACCTTATGATCCGGTCATTTTGAAAATAGTTACCATATACCTATGATGTCACATAGCTCAAAAGAGAGGAATAGGACCCTTGGGGATAGCTTTGATGCCTCCAAACTTATTCGGTGCTAAGTTATCATCTCATGGGAATACATATATATATATATATATATATATATATACGTTCTTTTAAAAGAGGTTTAAATCATTGCAAATCATTTCAATGCATACTTAGGATGAAAAGGTAAACATCCTTCATAATCATGCACACTTGGGCTCAAAAGCCAAATCATAATTCAATCCATACTTTTCATGCATAGGAATAGCTCATTCATATATATCAATATGGTGTAAGCACCTAAATGTTTAAATAGTCATCATAGACATTTATGTGATCAGTTTCTTGTCATGACAATATATGAGCTCAACTCATCAAATAATGTTCATCAAAATCATATGTGAGCTTAATCCACCGATAATTTTCATCAAAAACCAAAGCTCATGTATGCATATGCCTTAAATGATATGAGAATAGCATGGGCAATAGAGATTCAACCTTAAATCAACAATATAATATGAACTTCAAGTAAATCCATATTTAAATCACAATTTAGATCACCCATGCTTAAATCAAACTTTAAAGGGGACATGCATATTCAAATCTTTATAATAGTCATACAATTCATCATATTAGGTCTTAAATCATTTTAAAAAACAACAATTAAACATAGCTCATATCTCAATTGAATCAAATAAACAATAATCTAGAAGACTCATATTTAAAGTAAGCTAAATTTCATAAGATCAAGTGTAAAAGAGTTCAGGGGGAACTCAAATAACGTAAAAAAAAATACCCGAAAATATGCCACAAAAATGCCCATAATCGTAATTTCTATATATCTCAAAATCTGTGCGTGATATCAAAAATTTGACTCCATATTCTTTTTCAGGGGGTACAATTGAGTGAGAAATGAGTCTAAGCCCGATTTTAGAGCAATCATAGTAAAAATTTAAAATTTCAAAGTTTACGAATTCCAGTGACCAAGCGCGCCCCAAGCTGGTGCGAAGAGGTGTAATTTTTGGCCAGTTCTCTTATTCTGGTCCAAGGCCTTTGGGTCTTGTACCTAAGTCTCCCCATACATAAAAACACCTATACTTGATCATTTTCAATCCCGTATCATTCAAGACATTTTCCAAAACCTTATCTAACACTTAGCCAAATATTTCACCTAAATTCAAGTATCCTGACTCATTTCGGATCTCGAAATTTCATTCAAGATTCAAGATCTTATTCAAATTGAAGTTAAGCTTATTTATGTCATTAAAGACCATCATGGTTCCCTTACATCAAGCCAAGTTCAAAGGAATTTTCGTTGGCTAAATTTTGCACAAGTACCGGTAGGAGGGTCAACTTTAAAGGGTATATCTATTAGCACACAAAGAACTAAGTTACCCACAACATATAAAATTTAAATCTCTTTGACTTAGCTTTCCAACACACTTGGTTTCACCTTATTTAGAGTTTGGATGCAGCAGTTATGCCCATTTTCGTAGAACTCGTCTCTGCAGGGGTATATATGAGGTTTTTTTTTACCAAATTCCATTTTGTTAATGGCATTTCATAAATTTAGTTATTTCTATTGGTCTTTTAGGAACTTATATTCCATCTTAACACTTCCTAAAGACCTAAACCCTACTCCTAAAGATCAAATTCGCTCCTCCCAATTAGAATGCCCTCTCAAATTTTCCCAAGAGCCTCTACCAAACCCTAATAAGGATTTAAGGAAACTCAAGAACAAGTTGTGAATTTCAAGACCCCATTACAGTCTTCTAGTCTTTCTCAACTTAATTTCAAGAAATTATATGTCTAAGATATGTAGGTTTGATTCATGGGATCTTTTACCCATGAAGCCCAATCTTTCTTTTTATGAAAATTGCATGGTTTCAAGTTGTATTTCTTATGGGTATCTATTATTATGAAATATGAGCATGAAATATGTTGGGATTTTGTCAAATATTGTTGATTATTCATCAATATCTATTTTGAACTTATACTATGAAGTGATCTTTGTCTATTGAGACTATACATGATTCAAGCTATGAAATCTATAAACTATTGCGAAGTTTTGATATGATTTACAAGTTACCGATGATGGGCTTTTACCCTGATGTTGGTGGGATGATTTACATGATTTTAATATATATTGATTTTACTATTTTATGATCTATACTCTTGCACTTTGCATAATTTGAACATGTCATCATATGTGCTCACCAAGTATTTGATGATTTAGTTAATAAATTCTCAAGATTTGTACACATTTTACAAATGACTTCATGATGAGCATGGGCTATCAAGTATGTTATGAATTCATGATGTTAGATATGATTATGCAAGTATGAAGCTAAGCCCCTTTTCAAAGATTATACCTTTTGTGAGCCTTTTGACTTAATGCAAGGGATTTTTGATGATGATCTATTCTTATGTTTTGAAGTTGGGCTCACCATTAGAGGTCAAGGATGTTTAAGAGCTACTTGTGTCATGATTCTACGTTTCTCATAAGTTATTAAAGTTATGATTATTCTAATTAATCTATGGTATTAGGTTTAGCACTAATGGATGGAGGGTTTGATCTCTTTCCTTGAACTATGTACTATCATAGGACTATGTTATACCCTTGCAATACTAATGGATCTATTTAGTGCACTTTCTCTTGAAGTTCTTCCCGAAATAGTATGGGCTCCCATAAGGTGAAATTACTTATGAAATCCTTTCCAAAATGGGATGGACTCTTGTAAGGAAGGTCACTTCTCCGAAATAGGATGGGCTCCCAAAAGGTTAAGTATGGTTTACCTTGGTAAGTAGACTACCATTTTACCAGTGAGGGGTAATCATTGGGATTTCAAGTTGTAGCTCACTTGGTCTTATTCTATGTCAGTTGAGGTCTCTTCCCACACTTATATATTATGATGTATTCAAATTGAATGATTTACAAGACATGATTTACTTAAGCATTGATCATACATGCCATATTGCTATTATGCTATATATTGCTTATCATTATGCATTTTGACTATATTGCCTATTTCTTGTTGTATTGCATCCTACATACTTAGTACATTTAAATGTACTAATGCATATTCTATGCCGACGTGATGTTACCATGTAAGAGCCAAAGCTCCACTTGACCATCCT
>JAOTQJ010004513.1:17629-56408 GCA_025642045.1 Solanum sejunctum
TAATTCTCTGGATTTATGCTATGTATTGACTTTTTTTATGTTGAAAACTTATGATTATAAGGGTGAGCCTGGTTGTTTGTCTTGGCCCCTAACAATTTCTATGTCTATAGGTGTTATTGGACAAGTTATGTTTTATGCTTGAGTTTTGACTCATCTATGTTATTTAAGTACTAAACTCTTTCCTTTACTCCCAATTTCCGTTGTTTGTGTTTTCTCTTATTATTTTGTTTTTGCTTCCGGGACCAAGAATATGTGTATGATATGCTAAGAGGCTTGTTTGGGTTTCCTTCAGGTTCTCCATTCGCCGTGTCACGTCTAGGCCCTAGTTTGGGTCATGACAGGAACTTCATTGTTGAAAGGGACCTTGAATCAATCCCGCATAGCTTAGTTAACCAAGAAGAATTTGATGAAGAAGAGAGCCTTTCCTTAATCTCTAAGCTAATCCTTCACTAGTTCACTTAAGAGGAGTTCTTATGAGAGAGTTTGAATAATGCTAAATGGTGAATTGTATTTGAATGAGAGAAGAAGAGTATAGGTATTTGCAGATGTTTAGGATAGGTCAGAAAGTCACAAACGACCGTTAGAAGTAGTCAAAATTATAGGAACACCATTAATGAAACAGAAGTCAAAATGTCACCAGGGGTCATGTATAGAGGGCTCATGGACCGTCTAGAATCACACGGATCATTTGGCCTTCCGTGAAGCTAAACTTAAACAAAATTTCACTAACAAAGTTCCAGGACGGTGATTCCATACTTAGAAAATTTTTACACCAACACCCACACGGAAAGGCATACAACCCGTGAAAGATCATACGGACCATATGAGGTTCATGTGTTAATTTCCTTTGCCAAAATATGGTTTTCAAGGCCAAGGATACATAAAAAAGCCACCACATGGCCCATGAAGTGCGACACAAACTGTGTGGGGTTCATGTGGTATAGCCCTTGGTCTTGAACTCCAAATTTAAGGCCAACACTCTACACACACCAAGGGCCACCTCAAGGCTCCTCCATATAGCCTATGCTGTGGAGGTTCCCATGGGGTGTCACTTTGGACAAAACCTTTCCAAAACCAAAATCCATGCACCATTAAGACCTTACAAAGTCTGAATCCTTACATTCATGGTTCAAAGGTAGATGAGGATCTACAAGAGTTCATTGATGAGGTACATAAGGATATGGAGATCATGGGGGTATCTTTAGAAGAGAATGCCTTAGAGGCTTATCAACTTAATAAAGTGGCCAAAGTTTGGTTAACTCAATGAAAATCCAAAAGGGTTGAAGAAGAGCCTATTGATTGGGAGATGTTTAAGAGGCTGCTTTGCTTGATCATTTTCTCCCACTTGAGCTAAGGAAAGCCAAAGTGATAGAATTCATGAACTTGAAGCAAGGTGCAATAAGTGTGAGGAAGTTTTCCCTTAAGTTAACCAAATTATCCAAATTTTCTCCTTCCTTGGTGGCAGACTCAAGGGCCCATATGAATAAATTCACTTTGGATGTGTCCGACTTGGTAAAGATAGAGTGTAACTCTGCTATGGTTATAACAAAAATGGATATCTCTAGACTCATGACATATATTGAACAAGTAGAGAGAAAAAGTTATAAAAGGGCTCGATATGATAGTGGATTCTCTTGTGGTAAGTCCGGTAGTGGCCGATTCAACAAGGCCGAGGTTTTTCTAAAGGTGCTCCTCAAAAGTTTGACAAAGTGAAAGGGGCTAACCCCAAGGCCTAAAGTGATGTTGTGAAAGGTGGTGTTAACCCTCCTACGTGTCCCAAGTATGGGAGGTACCATGTTGGCGAATGCTTGAGAAGTTCTGGTGCATGTGTTTGGTTGTGGGAAGAAGAGATATTGATGTCACTCAAAGGAAGTAGTGGCAATCATCATCAACATAATAACCAAGTTTTGAGGTTGGGTCGATCCCACAGGGAATCATTGTTCATGGTAAAAGTGAAAAATTGGGCCAAGTAATTATAGGATCTGAGGGTTGCAATAATCAAAATAAAGATTCAGCTAAACAAGTTCTAATTATGATTTAAATAGCGATTAAGGGAATATGTTGGGCATGCTTAAATATGGGAATCAATCTACCAGCAAGGTCTAGATATTTGACTAAATGAGTTGATATTGAGTGAATAGGCCATGTTGCTTATAACCCATATCAACTATAAGACAAGGGTGTTCGTAGGAATCAACTAACAAATCATACACAAATGGTTAAGGACATGCTTAGCCTAAGAAGTCTCAGCAAAACCCCTAACACTTTGGCCTTTGAATCCATGGTTGTGGACTTCCACTAAAACTCCAAGACGTTTCTAGCCATTATATCTATTCCACACTCTAATCATGTTGAACAAAGCCACAATCAGTGATTTAAAGTAAAACCCCATATTTGTAACCTTGAAATTATAGATTAAACATAGGAATGGATATAAATTAGCCCAAATCAACTATAGATAAGTCAAAATATCAAAGACCAAATAAATAAATCAAAGACCCATATCAATAGCACACCCCCAACCTGGGAGATTTAGCCACATATACTAGAAATTAAACATTTGATACCAAATATAGCAATAACAGACATGGGTAACAAGATTGAATACAAATTAGTTGATTATCACCAACCAATCCTCTCTAATTTTCTCTCCAAAAGTTTCAAAACCATAAGTCCCCTTTGTACTCTCAGAGAAAGTTCTATGTACTAATACTACAGACTATTTCCTCTAATATGGTAAGAACTGATATGTACAATATCCTTTCTTAAAATTGCTTATATACTACATAAAAATGAGTGAAAGTTTGTGTTGTAAAATGTCATTCGGCGGTCAAGGACGACCCTTACCCAGCAATCCGATGATGTTTCGAATGTGAATTTGACCACTTTGGCCACATCATAGAAAGGCTTCCTCTTCTGCAACTTTTGGTGATGACTCTTTGTTCCGTCTATCCAATTTGGTGATGCACTAAAATATTCACCGGATTGCCTTCCTATCAGGGTTTTAGGACTTTAGGTGCTATAACTTTGGGCGATCTCTTATGCAATTTGGTGGTACACCTAACATGCTTGCCGATATCAAATCTGATTGCCTTTTTGACTTAATCTGGAACTTTGGTTACTGTAATGATAGGCGATCTCCCTGAGTGTTTGGCGAATCACTGAATATGTTGGCGATACTGCCTTTCTATACTTTTGATCCCTTTTCAAGATTTCACCAAGTATTATCCAATTGTGCACTTTTAGTCCATTTCTAATCATAGCACTGAATATTGTTAGGAATCCGAAAAATGGACTCATCAACACCCCTAACTTAAGCCTTTGGTTGCCCTCAAGCAAATCAAACATCAATCTATCCATTTAAGAGCTTGTAAACAGGGTCCTAAGGAGCAACACATACATCTTCACCTTCTACATCCCTTCTTGAAATTTCCTAAACCACTTATGTGACTTTAAAGCCTCGAAAGATGACTAGAGAGTAATCAAAATATGGATATGATCACAAGTGCTCATATAGCTGCTAATCACTACCTAAAAGCACCACCATTTGCCCTCATGCCAAAGATGATCCTAAACACTCAAGATTCTGATATTGCTTTCAAACGATCTTTTCAATTCTCACTCTCCCAAATGAGGAATAGCTTGTAAGCTTCAACTAATAGTCTTGCCCTTATTCTCAATCACAATTCACTTGACTTTATTTCAGACTAGGATCCTAAAGGACTTTGCTAGGACTGTAATGTAGGGTAAATGGTCAGTAGTGGCTCATCCCTTCTTAAACTCTACATGTTCTTTTCAGGCCCAAAGGTTCTTTTTGGTCCCTTTTTCATTCATATCCGTTTTGACATCTCTTTTGCTTTTAAGTTATCATCCCAAGTGTCTCCCTTTTACACTCTTTTTCACAATTTTTAGAGGGTCCTTAATTTTCAAGCATTGCTTCTCAATTTTTCTTTTCATTCATTTCTAGGATTCCTCACCATATTTCTTTTATCTTGTCCCTTCTTTTTCGACTTGTTCATGGGAGACACTTCTTTCTTTCTGCTAACACCCCAATTTAGCCTTTGGCCATTGTATAGTATTTCAAGCTCAAGGAGGGATCAGTAAGAAGCAAGAAGGAGTTTCTTTTACAAACATGAGTCAAGGTTACAAGGCTGCCAAAGAAGGGATCAGGGCTAAGAAGGGCTTCACTAAGGGTTCACTTTATTGTCAAGGGATGTCACTATATTCAAATGAAGTAATTGAACCAAAGAAGGCCTAAGGTCCTCTCCCAATTTAGAATTAACCAAGTTACTCCTCAAAACAAAGTGGGCAAGTTCTAGATGTTACAAAACAAGAATTTCAACAAGATAACTAATCTCACATTGGCACAATGTTTTCACATTTAAATAATGGCAACACACTTGCAATTTTTTGATCATCACATATCCAAGCTTAATTACTCATATAGTCAACTCAAGATTCCTTAAATCCATTCATGGATTGATTTATTAAGAAAAGACTAATTAATGAGTACATGCTCCTTGTTCATGCTACTATCCGAATAAAAGATATGGAACATAGACGTCCAGAATTCTAAGGCTAGAGACACGATAGTAACATTCGAATGGCTTGTTATATATGCACAGGGTTTGCCAAAATTCAACATTCAAGGACATCATTTGCAATCATTCATCCATTCAACACAAGTAAAGAAAGAAAAGCAAAAAAAAAAAAACACTACTCTATTACAGCCCAAATTAAAATTATTTACAACCAAAAGTTAAAAATTATCTTAATGTCCATCAATGCATGGACATTAAAATGAAATACCATTGTCTTATCCAAAATAAAAAGAACAATCATCCAAAAGATAGAGAACTCCTCAAGATCACCCCTCCTAAACATATTAACATTACCTAGAATGTGCAACAGACAACATAAAGTAAGCATAAGAGAAATAAATGAGTGTGAGAATCCCCCTGTCATATCAATCCTGTTGTGGTGGTGGTTGAGCTGGAAAGCGGTCATGAGGGCATTAATGCCCTCATATATTGGTGTACTCTTGAGATTAATATCAGGCCTTACAAACTCAAGCTTATTCATACTAGATGTGCCTATCATGGATTGTTCTAAAACGGATGTCGTTATCACAACATCTATGATCTTGCCCTCCAACCGATCTAGCTCCTTATGTCCTCTTGACTCTGTGCTGCTCCCAATGCCTCATTATCAGTCTCTGGGGTGCTGGCCTCCTGGTTCTCTTCACCGCCAGCACTCAGAACCTTCATAGTAAACTCCTCACTTAGGATCATAGCCTCATCCACCTTGAGTTATGGATCTTCTAGACTGTCAAAGAACATACTCAAATTAGTGGACCAAAGGGCTATCACCTCTTTCTTCAATACATCATGATCGTCTTTTATAGCTGATGTGTCTGCACTGCCACCATCTACCTTCTTAATATCTACCATTCTATTTTTCAAGCTGGCCAACTCCTTCCAAGGGTCATCAATCATTGATTCAAGCCTATCCTTCCTCAATTTGTGGGCCTCTATCAACTTACTTTATTTTGCCTTAGCCTTAACATATGGCCTCAAAGCCTTGGCTATGGCTACTTTAACTAACTTAGGCATAGATGACTCAACCCTAGTGGCCCAAATATCAGCTATTTTGGCCAGCCAACCAAATGCGAGAATAGTGGCCCTAGTGAGTGGGTGCCGGTCATTTGTGGGATCTGCCTCTGTGGATGGAGAAGGAGCAGAAGAAGAGTGTAAAGTAGGGGAAGAAGAAGTTATACCTACCTCGATGCCCAGCTTTGTAGCGCCAGACACGAGGGTCTCAAAATCTATAACCAGTGTTTTGTCAGTTAGATTCTTCGTGGCCCTGTCCTCTTTATATCTCAAGAACTCGACCTCAATCTGACGAATGTTAGTGGAGGCCAATGGAGTTACCTCCATGTCAATAGTTTTGTTCCTAGGGAGTCTGGCCTGCTTACATAGAGCCGTGATGAGACTTGGGTATGACAGAGAACTTAGCTCCTATTTTGCCCTAGTGAGGATTTCTAGTGCGATGATTGGTCCAAGATTCAACTCCTTTCGATCCATGATTCAACCAACCAATGCGAATTTGGCATGGCAAACAATTGATTTAGTCTAGGATGGCATCAAATTACTACTAATGAATACAAACCAAAACTGTGCTGGTATGTTCAGTTCTTTCTTCTCAATAATTGCTTCTTTCTTCAACCATGAGAGAGTTGGATTGTCATGACACAAGCCTAAGGACTAGATGTGAGACAGTGAATAGGGAACCTGAAAGGACCCCGAACAAGCCTATTTACATAATATCACACATTCTTGGTCGCGGAAGCATTAAAGCAACAATAAGAGATAGTTAAAAAGGGAACATGGGACTAAGGGACATCCTTCATTTTATAGAAACATAGTAAACTCACAGAGTATAATATTAATACATCATAAGGTTCCAACAATACCTCTACTACATAGATAGGAGCAGGGGACCAAGACAAGCAATCAGGCTCACCCCTCTTAGTCATAAGCACACATCAAAGAAAAGAGTCTTAATATAAAGCATAGAATAAAAGACATTTTCCCCAGAATGGAGGACTCACCAAGTTTGCTTTGAGATATATCACACAAGCCATGTGGAGGATAAGGATGATCAAGTGGGGCTCTGGTTCATACATGATAAAATCATGTAGCAATAAGGTATGCATGAGTATGTTTGAATGTACTAAGTATGTAGGATGCAATGCAACAATAGATAAGCAGCATAGACAAAAAGCATACTTAAGCAATATATGATCATATAACAATATGACATGCATGAATGATACTTAAAGTAAACATGTTTATATAAAGAACATATTACATGTGTAGGAATAGACCATCATCATAGGCTAATAAACATAGAACTTGGAATCTAAGGTAGACCACCCCTTATAAGTGATTGAGGTACCAACCCATCAATTGTTTGATAGCTTACCACCCCCATCTACGTGATTAAGGTACCAACCCCTCTATTGGTTGATGACTTACCACCCCTATCTGAGATGATTAAGGTACTAACCCCTCAATTGGTTGAAGGCTTATCACCCCCAACCAGGTGATTGAGGTACCAACTCCTCAATTGATTGATGGCTTACCACCCCCGTCTAGGTGATTGAGGCATCACCCTTCAATTGGCTATGGTCAACCCACAACACAATAGATACTTGTCATGGAATAAAAACATACATATCATTCTTTCATCATCACAAAGTCACTTAACTCATATACCAAACATTAGGCATTCAACAACTCAATATACATGAACCTCATATTTTATCAAACACTTGGTGGGTGTGCAATGCTAGTGTAAAATCATGCAATTCAAGAGTGAAATATGCAAGAAAACTTAATGTAAAACCACCCAACAATACTTGGTAACACCCTTATACAATATATATCAAAACCATTCATCAAATCCCATAATGGATCACAAATTCATAGCTCAAAATATGCTTAAATAGTCACACTTTTACAAAACCCCAACATAGTTTGTAGTCAAATTCATTGTAAGCAAGACCCATAAGTATATCAACTTAAAAACATGAAATTTAGGTAAAAAGGAAGCTTGGGCACCATTGGTGAAAGGACCTAGTGGTTGAAACCCACACACCTTAATGAAATGACCCAAAAAAGTACCTGAAAATGTTCCTTGAAAGTGCCCCAAATTATAATTTTTATATATCTTAAAATTCATACGTGATAACAAAAATCTGACTTCATATTCTTATTCAGGGGGTCAAAATTAGAGGGGGAGGGGTCTAACCCCGATTTTAGAGCAATCGTATCAAAATTTAAAATTCCTAAAATGCAAATTCCAGAGGCTTTTCGCGCCCATGGCATGACGCGCCAAGGGTGCACACTAGTGTCAAATTTTGCCCAGTTTTGATGTAGGTCCATGACTTTTGAGTTTTGGGCCTAAGTATTCTCAAACGTGAAAATGCCTATACTTAACCATTTTACACTCTCATATCATTCTAAACATTTCTTAATACTCATTCAAACACTTAGGCAATATTTTGTCTCCCAAACACAAGATCCAAAACCCTCTCTGGATCTAAGGATTTCCTCTCAAGCTTTAAGTCTCCATCTCCAATCTTCATCAAGTTCACCTCCAAAGCTAAGGTATGTGGGTTTCTTTCATGGATTCCTTTCACTCATGATACCCAAGTATCTTTTTCCTTAGAATGGCATGATTTAAAGTTGATTTACTCATGGCTCTTATTTATTATGAAAATCATTGCACACTATGTTGGGTTTATGAAATTGTGAATTTTTTACTATGTTTTGAGCTATGAATCTAAGGTCTATAGTGAGGATTAATGTAGAGTCTTGATGTATATTGTTTGAGGGTGTTAGCAAGTATCTATTGATAGCCTTACACTGATTTTTCTAGGATGATTTCACTTTTGAATTGCATGATTTTACACTAGCATTACACACCCTCTAAGTGTTTGATAAAATGTCTGATTATGGATTCTTGAGGAGTTGAAGGTCCAATGTATGTCTTTATGAGTTGAATGACTATATGATGATGAAATAATGATAGAATGATGATGAATAAGAATATATCTCTATGATGATAAAAGCGGTGTATATATGATATTATCTTTATATAGTGTTGGGGATAACTAAGCCTAGCTCGGGGGGTTGTAGGCCCAAATAACCTATCGAGGGGTTGGTACCTTGGTCACCTAGCTCAGGCAGTGGTAGTATCGGTAACCTTTTTGGGTGTTGGTACCTATCAACCTTGATGGGGGTTTTATACTCTATTAACCTCGATTGGGGGTTTGTACTTTGTCAATATCGGTAGGGGGTTCATACTCCATCAACCTCATAAAGGGGATCGTATCTCATGCGCCTATCAAAGGGGGTGGTAAGACTTGGCTTGCACTATAATGGTCACTGCTTACACTCGTATTATGATCTATATAATCATGGTTTTACTTTAAGTATCATTCACACATGTCATATTGTTGTTATGCTATTCATTGCTTATGATTATGTATTTTGCCTATGATACCTACCTCTTGTTGTATTGCATCCTACATACTTAGTACATTCAAATACACTAAGACATACTATATACCTACATGATGTCACCATGTAGGATCTGGTGTACCGCTAGACCATCCTCCTCCACGTGGATAGTACGATCTCTTTCAAGTTTATTGGTGAGTCCTTCATTCCGAGGATGTTACTTATGATCTATTTCTATGTATTAAGACTTTCTCCTTGACTTATTTATTGACTATAATGGTGAGCTTGGTTACTCGACATGTTATGTATCTATGCTATGAGATTGACTGTACTGACTCTTGATGTTTATGATATGGAAGTTTATAATTAGTCTCAATTCCCCTTGTTTACATTTATCTCTTATTATATTCTAATTGCTTTCATGACCAAGGATGTGTAGTAATATGTCATGAGGCTTGTTTGGGCTTCCTTCGGGTTCCCCATTCGTCGGTCACATCTAGGCCCTAGGCTTAGATCATGACAAAGGTGGTATCAGAGCACTAGGTTGGAGGCTATGAGATGTTTTAGGAATTATATCCAATCTTTATGTTCTAAGTCATACTGTAGTGTTGAGGTAAGCTTTTCCCCTAATGATTGTTCTTTGTTATGTTATATCATGACTAATGCAAGGGGAAGACGAGCCCACACGCCCCAGGAGCAACTGTCCAATGGAGAACTTAGGGATGCTCTCACCTTGCTTGCACAAGTGGTGGCTAATCAAGCCATCCAAGGGGTCCAAGCCCCTCATGCTTCTATACCAGCCTCTCGGGTAAGAGACTTCATGAGAATGCATCCCCAGAATTCAATGGGTTAAAAGTAAGTGAAGACCCCCAAGATGTCACTAATGAGGTGTACAAAATTTTGACCATCATGGGTGTGAGGCCGGAGGATAAGGCAGAGTTGGCGACCTACCAACTCAAAGGGATAGCACAAATATAGTACACCCAATGGAAGGAAGAGAAGAAAGTTGGCTGTATGGTGCTTTGGGAGGAGTTCAAGGTGGACTTACTTAATCAGTTCTTATCCCTTAAACTTAGGGAAGCTAAGTTGGTGGCATTTATGAATTTGAAATAAGAGTCCATGAGTGTGAGGGAGTATTCCCTCAATTTCACTCAACTTTCAAAGTTTACTCCTCACTTGATTTCTGACCCAAGGTCGAGGATAAACAAATTTGTTATGGGTGTCTCCAACTTAGTTAGTGAAGAATGTTGGTCCGCTATGTTGATTAGTGATTTGGACTTGTCACGTTTGATGACCTAGTTCGAAAAAATAGAAGAGGAGAAATTAAGGAAAACAAGGGGGCATAAGGCCAAAAGGGCCCATTTTTAGGGTAAGTTCCAAAGGAGTGGCGAATTCTAGCAAGGCCAAAGGCCTACTCATGCATTTGATAATAGGGTTACAAATGATATTTTGAGGGCCCAAGGTATAAGTAATGTGGCCCCTATTAATGTGTGCTCGAAGTGTGGTAAGGGTCATGGTGGCCCACGTTTGAGAAATACTAGTGTTTGTTATAGTTGTCGGGAAATGGGCATAAGGTGATAGATTGCCCTCAAAATCACAACAATGGAAAGGAGGTTCTTCCAAAAGGTGCTAATGTGGTCCTATTGGGGAAAGGTGGATGACAAGATGGTGCCCTAAGGCACATCTGGTTCTATGCTTTGCATGAGAGGTAAGGGGTTGATGAAGTCCCCGATGTTATTACCGGTATGTTGGAAATCTTTGACTTTGATGTATATGCATTGATTGATATAGGTGTGACTCTTTCTTTTGTCATCCCCTTTGTTGCCCAAAAGTTGTCCTAGACCATTGATCCCATAGGACATTAGAAGTTTCTTAGGCTTAACGATTTACTATCAGAGGTTTGTGAGTGGGTTCTCTTTTATTACATCTCCTATGACAAAATTGACTCAAAAGAAGGCTAAGTTTTTATGGACCAATGAATGTGAGAGGAGTTTCCAAACATTGAAAGACAAGGTTGTGTCCACTCTTATATTGTCACTATCACATGGGCTTGAGGGATTTGTGGTGTA
Organism: Solanum sejunctum; assembly: GCA_025642045.1. Lineage (NCBI taxonomy): Eukaryota > Viridiplantae > Streptophyta > Magnoliopsida > Solanales > Solanaceae > Solanum > Solanum sejunctum. The sequence continues at coordinate 28,725 of JAOTQJ010004513.1, forward strand.
TTATGATGCTTGCTGGGTTGGTCTCGGTTGTGTGTTGATGCAAAATGGTAAGGTAATAGCTTATGGTTCTAGACAAGTCAAGGTACATGAAAGGAACTACTCTACCCATAATCTATAGTTATTTGCCATTGTGTTTGCATTAAATATTTGGCGTCACTACTTGTATGGGGTGCATGTTGATATGTTCAACGATAATGAGAGCCTCCAATATGTCTTTACCCAAAAAGTTCCCAACTTGAGGCAAAGGTGATGGTTAGAACTTCTTAAATACTATGATATGAGTGTGCACTATCATTCGCATAAGGCAAATGTGGTGGCAGATGCCTTGAATAGGGTATCCATAGGTAGCCTAGCTCATGTTAATAGTAGTGGAAAGGAGATGGATAGGGAAGTGCATCAGTTGGCTAGGTTGGGGGTTAGATTAGAGGACGTTGGTAGTGGTAATGTTGTTGTTGATGATGGTTCTAAGTCTTCTTTGGTTGATGAGGTGATGGCAAAAAAAGACCTTAATCCCTCCTTGTTAGAATTGAAGGTCTTGGTGAAAGAGGGCAAGGTGGAGGTTTTCTCCCAAGGGGAAGATAGTGCCCTTAGGTATTAAGGTAGGTTGTGTGTACCATGTGTTGATGGTTTTGTAGAAAAGATCCTTGATAAGGCTCATAACTCTTCTTATTCTATCCACCCCGGTTCCACCAAAATGTATAGTGACTTGAGGGATGTGTATTGGGGACGCATAAAGAGGGACATTGCCAATTTCTTTCTAGTTGTCATACTTGTCAACAAGTCAAATCCAAACATCAAAGGCCAGGTGGCCTAACCCAAAACATTGAGGTTCCTTCTTGGAAGTGGAAAAAGATAAATATGGATTTTGTGGTTAGGTTTCCCAGACTAGAAAGGGTTTTGATTCCATTTAGGTTATGGTTGATAGGATGGTGAAATCGTCTTACTTGCTATCGGTTAAGACCACATTTAGGGCTTTGACAGATATTACACTAGCCATGTGGAGGAGGAGGAGGATCAAGTGGGGCTCCGGTTCCTACTTGGTAACATCATATAGTATAGGGTATGCGTTAGTATGTTTGAATGTACTGTGTATGTAAGTTGCAATGCAATAGTAGATAAGCAACATAGTCAAAATGCATAATTAAGCAATAGATGACCATATAACAATATGACATGCATGAATGATACTTGAAGTAAACATGTTTATATAAAGAACATATAACATATGTAGGAATAGACCTTCATCATACATGAAGCAACTTATAACTTGGAATCTAAGGTACACCACCCTTTATAAGTGATTGAGGTGCCAACCCCTCAATTGGTTAATGACTTACCACCCCTATCCGAGATGATTAAGGTACCAACCCCTCAATTGGTTGATGGCTTACCACCCCCATCTAGGTGATTGAGGCATCACCCCTCAATTGGCTATGGTCAACTCACAACACAATAGATACTTTTCATGGAATCAACATAACGTCACTTAACTCATATGCCAGGCATTAGGCCTTTAACAACTCAAGATACATTAACTGCACATTTTATCAAACACTTGGTGGGTGTGCAATGCTAGTGTAAAATCATTCAATTCACTCGCAATGCTAGCATAAAATCATTCAATTCAAGAGTGAAATTATGCAAAAACTTAATTTAAAACCACCCACCAATACTTGGTAACACCCTCATGCAATATACATCAAAACTATTCATAAAATCCCACAATGGATCATAGATTCATAGCTCAAAATATGCTTAAACAATCACACTTTTACAAAACCCCAACATAGTTCATAGTCAAATTTATAGTAAGTAAGACCCAGAAGTAAATTAACTTTGAAATATAAGATTTAGGTAAAAAATAAGCTTGGGCAACATAGGTGAAATGACCCAACGGTTGAAACCCAGATACCTTAATGAAACGACCCCAAAAAGTGCCCAAAAATGTGTCTCGAAATTGCCCGGAATTGAAATTTCCATATATCTCAAAATTCGTGTGTGACACCAAAAATTCGACTTCATATTCTTGTTCAAGGAGTCAAAATCAGGGGGGGAAGAGTCTAACCCCGATTATAGAGCAACCGTATAAAATTTTGAGATTCTCAAAATGCAAATTCGAGAGAGCTTTTCTCGCCCCTACTGCGACGAGCCAAGGGCGCGCACTAGTGTTAAATTTTTCCTTGTTTTGACTTTGGTGTAATACTTTGAAGTCTTGGGCCTAAGTATTCCCAAACGTGAAAAACCTACACTTAACCTTTTTTCGCCCTCATATAATTCTAAACATTCCCCAATACTCATTCAAACACTTAGCCAATATTTCATTTGCTAAACTCAACACTTAAAACTCTCTCCGGATCTAAGGATTTCCTCTTAAGATTCAAGTTTCCATCTCCAATCTTCATCAAGTTCACCTCCAAAGCTAAAGTATGTGGGTTTCTTTAATGGATTCCTTTCACCTATGATACCCAAGCTTCCTTTTCCTCAAAATTGCATGATTTAAAGTTAATTTACTCATGGATCTTATTTATTATAAAAATCATTGCGCACTATGTTAGATTTATGAAATTATGACTATTTTACAATGTTTGGACTATGAATCTAAGGTCTATGGTGCGGATTATGAAAGGTCTTGATGTATATTGTTTGAGGGTATTACCAAGTATCTATTGATTGCTTTACGCTGATTTTTCTAGCATGATTTTACTCTTGAATTGCATGATTTTACACTAGCATTACACACCCTCTAAGTGTTTGATAAAATGTCCGGTTATGGATTCTTGAGGAATTGAAGTTCCAATGTATGTATTATGAGTTGAATGACTATATGATGATGAAATAATGATTAAATGATGATAAAATGATGATACAATAATGTTGAAAAGAAATGTATGTGTATGATGATGAAAGAGGTGTGTGTGTATATATGTACATATATATGATATTATCTCTATATAGTGTTAGGGATGACCAAGCCTAGCTCGGGGGGGTTGTAGGATCGGGTAACCTATCGAGGGGTTAGTACCTTAGTCGCCTATCTTGGGGGATAATAGGCTTGGGTAACCTTCTTGGAGGTTGGTGACCATCAACCTTGATGAGGGGTTTGTACTCTATCAACCTCGAATGGGGGTCTGTACTCCGTCAACCTCGGTGGGGGATTTGTACTCCATCAACCTCATGAAGTGGTTTGTACCTCATGCACCTGTCAAAGGGGGTGGTTGGCCTTGGCTTGCACTATAGTGGTCACTTCTCACACTCATATTATGATCTATATAAGCATGGTGTTCTTTAAGCATCATTCATACATGCCATATTGTTAGTATGTTATTCATTGATTATGATTATGCATTTTGCCTATGATACCTATGTCTTGTTGAATTGTATCCTACATACTTAGTACATTCAAATTCACTAACGAATACTCTATGCCTATATAATGTCACCATGTAGGAATTAGTGTACTGCTTGATCATCCTCTTCCACATGGCTAGTACGACCTCTATCAAGCTTGTTGGTGAGTCCTTTATTCTAGGGATGTTACTTATGATCTATTGCTATGTATTAGGACTTTCTCCCTTAACTTATGTATTGACTATGAGGGTGAGCCCAATTACTTTGTCATAGTCCCGGCTCTTATCTATGTAGTAGAGGTGTTGTTGGATATGTTATGTATCTATGCTATGAGCTTGACTCTATTGACTTTTGATGTTTATGATATGGAAGTTTATTCTTAGTCCTAATTCCCCTTCTTTACATATATCTCTTATTGTCATTCTAATTGCTTCCGCGATCAAGGATGTGTAATGATGCTAGAGGCTTGTTTGGGATTCCTTCGCGTTCCCATTCGCCGGTCACGTCTAGACCCTAGGCTTGGGTCGTGAAACTTAACTTTGGAGAATCACTTTATGAAGATTGGAAATGCAGACTTGAAGCTTGGATTAATTCCTTAGGATCCAGAAGAGATTTGGACACTTGAATTTTGAGAAAAATATTTGTCTAAGTGTTTGAGAGACTATTTGAGAATGTACTGTATGATATGAAGGTGAAATATGACTAAATATAGGTATTTTCATGCATAGGAAGACTTAGGACCAAGACCTAAAGGTTTTGGACCAACTCACCAAAACTGGGAAAAAGTGACACTGGTCCATGTCCCAGCCGCGTGCGCCAGGGGCGTAGATCAACACTGATATGGAATTCTTTAAAATTTGAAATTGGGATTTGTTTATTCTAAAATCAGGGTTATACCCATTTCCCACTCAATTTTTCCCCCCTAATCAAAAATATGAAGTTGGATTTTCAATACCACACACGAATTTTGAGATATATGACTATTACGTTTTTGGGCACTTCTGAGGCACATTTTTGGGCATTTTTTGGAGTCATTTCAATATCTCCCCCTCAGGAACATTCGTCCTCGAATGTAAAAGAAACGTATACAAGAAGAGTAATCATGAAGAAATTAGCCCCAACAAGAATACATTAATACACTTAAACATTATTTTGAAAAATCTCAAGATAAGTTGAAAATCACCATTAACTGTCAATTAAAACATGAATACATACAAATAACATAGGGTTGATACATGAGACATAAAATCATATAGAATAATAATTAGTACCTTAGGATTGAGTAGAATGGAAGAGATAGGGATACCACTTTCGCATGTCCACTTCGGCCTCTCATGTAGCACTTTCGACTTGTTGATTCCTCCAAAGGACCTTAACGAAAGCAACGTCCTTGTTCCTTAGCCTCTTCACTTGTCTATACAAGATCTCCACTGGAATGTTTCATAAGTAAAGTTGTCTTCAACTACACCCACAACATCTAATAGAATAATAGCATTCGGATCACCCACACACTTTCTCGGCATATAAAACACCAGGTGAACCAAATCCTATTCACTAAGCAACACCAACTCATAGGCCACCTTACCAATCCTCCTCACCACCCTATAAGGACCTACAAATCTTGGACTTAATTTACCCTTCTTACCAAAACAAACCACACCCTTCATGGGAGACACCTTCTAATAGACCCAATCACCAACTTTAAATTTAAGCACTCTTCTCCTCATATTGGCATAGGACTTTTGATGACTTTGGGCTATCACCAACCTTTCTCTAATTAGACTTACCTTCTACATAGCACTCATAACTAGATTCGGACCCAACAAAGCCATTTCTCCTACTTCAAACTACCCAACTGGTGATCTACAACGTCTGCCATAGAGGGCCTAAAAAGGAGTCATACCAAAGCTAGAATGATAACTACTGTTATAAGTAAATTAAATTTATGGAAGATAATCATCACAACTACCCTTAAACTCCAAAATACAATCCTTAAGCATATCCTCAAGAATTTGGATAGTTCTTTCGGCTTGGCCATCCGTTTAAGGGTGAAAGGTTGTCCTAATCTTAACCTTGATTCCAAGACGTCTTTGGCAGGACCTCCAAAAGTGTAAAGTGTATTGAGCACCATGATCTGATATAATAGACAAAAGCACCCAATTCAATCTCACTAACTCATGAATGTACAATTTAGTATAGTCTTTGGCCCCATAAGTAGTCTTAACCGGTACGAAATGAGCCAACTTTGTCATCCTATCAACCACAACCCAAATGAAATTAAAATCTTTTCTAGTCATAGGAAACCAACCACAAAATCCATGTTGATTTCCTCCCACTTCCAAGTAGAAATCTCTATGCCTTGGATTAAGCCACCCAACCTTTGGTGTTTAGCTTTGACTTGTTGGCAACTATGACAATGGTTTACAAATTTGGAAATGTCTTTATTCATACCTCCCTACCAAAACACATCCCTCAAATCTCTATACATCTTGGTAGAACCTAGGTGAATGTAATAGGAAGAATTATGAGCCTTATCAAGAATCTTCTTTCTCAAATCGTCAACACAAAGCACACATAACCTACCTTGGTACCTAAGGGAACCATCTACCCCTTGGGACAAAACCTCCACCTTGCCCTTTTTCACCAATGCCTTAAATTCTAACAAGGCGGGATAAAGATCTTTCTTTGCTTTTACCTTATCAACCACGGAATACTTTGAACCATCAACTACCACAATACCACCGTTATCAACCTCTTCCCACCTCACCCCCAATCTAGCCAACTGATGGACCTCCCTAGCCATCTGTTTTCCCGCACCCTCAACATGAGCTAGGCTACCTATAGACATCCTACTCAAAGCATATGCCAACACATTAGCCTTACTAGGATGATAATACATACTCATATCATAATCTTTAAGAATTTCTAACCATTATCGTTGTCTCAAGTTGTGATCCTTTTGAGTGAACACATTAGTTACAAAGGCTTTTTGACAAGCATTTGCCGAAACAGGTCATGTAAACCAATTTGATCGGTGAACATATCAGCATGCACCCCATACAAATAGTGATACCAAATTTTCAAACCAAAAACCATGAAATCCAATTCAAGATCATAAGTAGGATAATTGTTTTCATACACTTTGAGTAGTGTTGCAAAGATTGAGGGAGGAGAAATTGTATGCTAAGTATGAGGAGTGTGAATTTTGGTTGAAAGAAATTGCTTTTCTAGGTCATGTGGTGTCGAGAGATGGTATTAAGGTGGATCCTAAAAAGATGAATGTGATTAGCAATTGGCCTAGACCATTGACCCTATTAGATATTAGGTTCTTCTTGTGTCTAGCGTGTTACTACTAGAGATTCATGAATAGGTTCTATTCTATTGCTTCTCTCATTACAAAAATGACTCAAGAGAAGGCTAAGTTTGTGCGGACTGATTAGTGTAAATAGAGCTTCAAAATATTGAACGATAAGCTTATGTCCGCTCTTATATTATCACTATAGGATGGGCTAGAGGGGTTTGTTGTGTATTGTGATGCTTATACAGTTAGGTTGGGTTGTGTTCTAATGCAAAACGGTAAGGTCATCGCCTATGCTTCTAGGCAACTCAAAGTGCATGAAAAGAACTATCTACCCATGATCTTAAGCTAGCTGCCGTGGTACATGTATTAAAGATATGGTGTTATTATTTGTATAGGGTGCCTGTTGATGTGCTCACCGATCATAAGAGCCTCCAGTATGTCTTCACCCAAAAAGATCTCAACTTGAGGCAAAGAAGGTAGCTAGAACTTCTTAAGGACTATGATATGAGTTTGTACTATAATCCCAAAAAAGTTAACGTGATAGCGGATGCTTTGAGTAGGGTGTCTATGGGTAGCCTAGCTAATGTTAATAGTGGTGATGAAAAGATCGCTAGAGAGGTGTATTAGTTGGTAAGCTTGAGGTTTAGGTTGGAAAAAGTTGATAATGGGGGCGTTGTTATTGTTGATGGTTCTAAATCTTCATTGGTTGAGGAGGTGAAAGCTAAGTAAGATCTTGACCCCACTTTGTTGGAATTGAAGCCATTGGTAAAAGATGGTAAGGTGGAGGTTCTCTCCTAAGGGGGAGATGGTGCCCTTAGGTACCAAGGTAGATTGTATGTGCTTTGTGTTAATTACTTGAATGAAAGGATTTTTGATGAGGCTGATGGTTCTTCTTATTCTATTCACCCCGAGTCTACTAAAACATATAGAGATTTGAGATACGTGTATTGGCGAGGAGGCATGAAGAGAGACATTGCAAAATTTGTGTCTGGTTGGCATAGTTACCAATAAGTCAAATCTGAACATCAAAGGCCAGGTGGCCTAACCCAAGACATAGAGATTCCTACTTGAAAGTGGGAAGAGATTAATATGGATTTCAGGGTTGGGTTGCCCAAGACTAGAAAAGGTTTTATTTCCATATAGGTTGTGGTTGATAGGATGACAAAATTGGCTCACTTTCTACCGGTTAAAACTATATATGGGTCTGAAGATTATGCTAGGTTGTACATTCATGACTTAGTGAGGTTGTATGGGATTCCTTTATACATCATATTGTGTTATGGTACACAATTCACTTCACACTTTTGGAGGTCTTTCAAAAGATGTCTTGGAACCAACGTAAAGCTTAGTATGGCCCTTCACCATCAAATGGATGGCGAAGCCAAAAGAATTATCCAAGCAATTGAGGATATGCTTAGGTCTTGTGTATTGGAGCTTAATGGTAGTTGGTATGATTATCTTCCATTGGTTGAGTTTGCATATAACAATAACTATCATTCTAGCATTGGTATGGCTCATTTTGAGGCCCTCTATGGTAGGCATTGTTGATCACCGGTTGGGTGGTTTGAGGTTTGAGAGGTGGATTTGTTAGCACCAGATCTGGTTATAGAGGCTCTCGAGAAGGTTAGGATGATTAGAGAAGGTTGAAAATAGCCCAACGTCACCAAAAGTCTCATGTCGATGTAAGAAGAAGGGATCTTGAATTGAAGATTGGTGATTAGGTATATTTGAAGGTGTCACCCATGAAGGGTATGATCTATTTTGGTAAGAAGGTTACATTAAGCCCTAGATATGTGGGTCTTTATAGGGTCATGAGAAGGATTGGTAAGGTGGCCTATGAGTTGGATTTGCCTAGAGAGATGGAATTGGTTCATCTGGTCATTCAGGTGTCTATGTTGAGGAAGTGTGTAGGTGATCCTAATGCTATTGTGCCTCTTGATGTTGTAGGGTAGTTCAGGAAAACTTGACATATGAAGAGGTTCTAGTAGTGATCATGGCTAGGAAAGTGAAGAGGCTGAGGAACAAAGAAGGTGCTTCCATTAAGGTCCTCTGGAGGAACCAACAAGTTGAAGGTGCTACTTCGGAGGCCGAAGCATATATGCAAAATAGATAACATTATTTTTTCCACTCCGCTCAAGCCTGAGGTATATGATCTGAAGTCTTAAGTTCAGCCCTCATGTCATTGCATACATTTATGTATAAATTGACAAGTTCATGATGATCTTACACTTATGTTGAGATTTTTGAAATGATGTTTAAGTGCATCGTTGCATCCTTATGTGGGATGAAATTATCATGTTTGCATCTCTTATATATGCTTCTTTGATATTCGGGGACAAATGTTCCTAAAGGGGAGATATTGGAATGACCCCAAAAAGTGCCCGAAAATATGCCCTGAAATTGTCTGGAATCGTAATTTCCATATATCTCAGAATCCGTAAATAATATAAAAAATTTGACTTCATATTCTTATTCACAGGGTCAAATTGAGTGGAAAATAAGTCTAACACTGATTTAAGAGCAACCACAGAAAAATTTGAGAATCGCTAAAATACAATCTCCAAAGATGATCCGCGCCCCTGGCGATGTGCCAAGGGCGTGCTTCTATGTATTCTTCTGGCTAGTTTTCTATCTCGGTTCAAGGATTTTAGGTATTGGGACTAAGTTATTCCATGCATGAAAATGCCTATACTTAGCCTTATTTTACCCTCATATCATTCAAGACATTCTCAAATACTCATTCAAACACTTAGACAATATTTCATCTCCAATTTCAAGTTTCAAAAACTCATTCGAATCTTAAGATTCTCATTCAAGTTTCAAGTCTCCATCTCCAATCTTCTTCAAGGATTCTCCAAAGTTAAGGTATGTGGGTTTCTTTCAGGGGTTCCTTTCACCCATGAAACCAAAGCTCTCTTTTATCCTAAATTGAATACTTTAAAGTTGATTTACTCGTGGGTGTTATCTATTTTGAATATCTCTACATACTATATTGGGGTTTCATGAAATTATGATTGTTTTAACATGTTTCAAGCTATGAATCTAAGATTTATTGTTAGCTTTGATGAAGGGTGTTGATATATATTGCTTGAGGGTGTTACCAATTATCTGTTGATGGTTTTACGTTGAATTTTTCTAGCATAATTTCACTCTTGAATTACATAGTTTTACATTAGCAGTATACACATGCCAAGTGTTTGATAAAATGTCTGGATTATGATTTCTTGAGGAATTTAAGGTTCTATGCGTATCTTATGAGTTTAATGACGATATGATGATGAAATGAACATATGTATATGGTTTTCTTCTATATAGTGTCGGAATGTGACCATGCCCTACGTGGGGGTTGCACATGGGTAACCATATTGAGGGGTCTGTACCTTGATAACCATATCGAGGGGTTTGTACATTAATAACTATGTCAGGGGGTTTGTACCTCAATTACCAAGGGTGGTAGGATGCGACGATCCATCAACCATGTCGGGGCATTTTGTAACTTGATAACCATGTCAAGGAGTTTGTACTTCGGTCACTAAGTGTAGTTGGGTGTGATAATCAACCAACCAATTGATGGGGTTGATACCTCAATCACTAAGGGTGGTAGGGTGCGACGATCTACCAATATGATAGTGGTCTTTTCTTGCACATGTATTATGTTCTATATAAGCATGATTTACTATATAGCATCTCACATACATGCCATATTGTTATATGTTACTCATTGTCTATGCTTATGCATTTCGATTATATTACTTATCTCTTATAGCATTGTATCTCATGTACTTATTATATTCAAATATACTAAAGCATACTCTGTACCTACATGATGTCACCATGTAGGAACTGGAGCCCCGCTTGATCCTCCTCCTCCACATGGCTAGTACCACTTCTCTTAAGCTTGTTGGTGAGTCCTTCATTCCGAGGACATTGCTTATTGTCTCATGCTATATTCTAAGACTACCTTTCTTTTTGTAAATATTGACTATGAGGGTGAGCCCGGTTGCTTGTCTTAGCCCTCGCTCTTATCTATGTAGTAGAGGTGTTGTTGGACATGCATGTGTAATGTTATGAGCTTTGACTCTTGATTTTATGATATGGAAGTTGTTTCTTAGCCCCACTATCCCTATTTTACTCTATTTTTGTTGTACTCTATTACTTCCACAACCAAGAATGTGTAATGATATATTAAGAGGCTTTCTTAGGGTCTCTGTCATATCACATATAGGCCCTAGGATTTGATCATGACACTCTTATAACTGATCAACTACTCCTTTGTTTGCAGTGTCAATGCTCACATAGAAGTATTGCAAGATCATATGGTCTGAAACTCCATAGTTAGGACATTGGGGTAAAAGTTTTCGAAATTAGAGTCATGTTTCATGCAATAACTCACCTTTTAGCTGCTTGAAGTTCTCAATACTTCTTACCAACTTTATCATCTTTGAGGGAGGGAAAAATCTCTCAGGGAATACATTTTGTAGCTCCTCCCATAAAGTTATAGAATCACGAGGTAGCTCAGCTAGCCACCTTAATGCCTCTTCGGTGATGGAAAAAGGGAATAACCCTGAAGTTGAATGAGAGACACATATCAAAATAATTCTTTAAGTGTCCATGAAGATTTTCGTGGTCGAGCCCTCTAAACAATCCCTTCTGAAATGACCCCAAAAAAGTGCCCAAAAATGTTCCTTGGAACTGCCCAGAATTGTAATTTTCATATACCTCAAAATCCAAGCATGATATCAAAAATCCAACTTTATATTCCTATTCAGGGGGAAAATTGAGTGGGAAATGAGTCTAACCCTGATTTTAGAGCAATCGTAGCAAAATTCAAATTTTTAAAGTGAACGATTTCTGGTGTCCAGGGGCGCAGAGAGCCTATTTTTTTGGTTAGTTTTCTTGTTCCGGTCCAAGTCTCTGAGTCTTGGGCCTATGTTTTCCCATATATAAAAGTACCTATACTTAGCCATATTTCACTTTCATACAATACAAGACATTCCCCAATACTCTCTGACACACTTAAACAAATATTTCACCCAAGTCAAGTGTCCCAAACTCACTTCTGGATATCAAGGAACTCATTAAAGCTTCAATCTCTCATTCAAATCTAAGTCAAGCTTATTTATGTCGTTTAAGACCATCGTGATTCCCCTATATCAAAGGAGCATATCTCTTAGCACACAAAGAACTGATGGCCCATCACCTATCAAATTGAAGCTATTTGAATTATCTTTCCAACGCACTTGGTTTTACCTTATTTAGAGTACTGATGAAGAAGTTATGCCCGTTTTCATAGAACTCATATATGCAGTTGTATATATGGGTTTTGCCAAATTCTGTTTCATTAATGGCATTCCATAAATTTAGCCTTTTCTATTGGTCTTTTGGGGATTCCAATTCTATCTTAACACTTCGTGAAGACCTAAACCCTATTCCTAAAGATCAAATTCTCTCCTCCCAGTTAAAATATACTCTCAAATTCTTTCAAGAGCCTCCATCAAAACCCCAATACAAATTCAAGGAAACTCAAGAGAAAGCTTTGGATTCGAAGACCCAGTTCCAAACTTCAAGTCTTTCACAACTCAATTTCAAGAAATTCAAGGTCTATTGTATGTGGGTTTCATTCATGAGTACCTTTCACCCATGAAGCCAATCTTCCATTTCTATAAAAATAACATGTTTTCAAGTTGTGTTACTTATGGCTATTATTCATTAGAGATTATGATCATATACTATTTTGGGATTTTATGAAAGTTTGGTTGAAAATACATGATTACTCATTTTTAAGTCTATTCCATGAGATGATTTACCTATTATGATTATGCATGTTTTGAGCTTTAGAACCATCATCTTTCTTGGGATTCGATTAGGGGTTTCAATGTATTTTGCAAGATGGTATTACCAAGTATTGGTGGGATATTTTACTCATGATTCTTTGCAGGATTTTACTCTTTAATTGCATGATTTTACACTAGCTTTACACACCTGCCAGTGTTTGATAAAATGTGCAGTTATGATTTCTTGAGTAATTGAAGATCAAATACATGTCTTATGAGTTGAATGACTTTATGATGATGAAAGGAATGTATATATATCATATTGTCCTATATAGTGTTGAAAAGTGACTATGCCTTACTCGGGGGGGTAAGAGCCCGGTTAACTATGTCGAGGGATTTTCACCATGATACTAATCAAGGGTTTGTGGCTTGAAAACTAGGTTGAGAGGTTAGTACCTCAATCATAAGGGGTGGTAGGGTGCGACTATCCACCAACCAATCAAGGGGTTTGTACCTTCTTAACTGGGTTGAGGGGTTAGTTCCTCAATCACCATGGGTGGTAGGGTGCAACAATCCACCAATCAACCACAAGGGTTTATAATAATTGTCTCTTCTTACACATTCATTATGTTTTATGTAAGCATGTTTTACTTCAAGCATCACTCATGCATCTCATATTGTTATATGCCCATCTATTGTATAATTATGCATTTTGATTAAAGTTGCCTATCTATTGTTGCATTGCATCCTACATACTTAGTACATTCAAACATACTAATGCATACTCTATGCCTACATGATATTACCATGTAGGAATCGAAGCTCCTGTTGATTCTCCTCTATGTGGATAGACAGATTGTTCAAGTTAGCTTTTGTTGAGTCCTCAAGTTTTGGGACAATATCTATCTTCTCTCATGCTTATGTTTAGACTATATCTCCTCAAGTTTTGTTGATTCTCCTCTATGTGCATAGAATTTAGCCGGGTTTCTTGTCTTGGCCCCCGCTAAATTCTATGTTTAGAGGTCTCATTGGACAAATATGTAAGGATGCTATGAGGTTGACTTTCTCTTTGACTCTCTTGATGTTTTTGTGAAATGAAGAATTTCCCTTAGTCTCTATGTCCTTCTTTCTACTCTTTTATTGTGTTTAATTGTTTCCATGACCAAGGATATGTAAGGATATGTTAAGAAGCTTGCTTGGGATTTCTTTGGTTTTCTAATGCGCCGTGTCATATCTAGGCCCTAGTTTGGGTGATGACACCTTCAGCTGGAGGAGTTGTAACATAGTGCTCATTACATGAAAATTAACTCCTCTAGCCAATGGGGTTAGTCAAATAGCACCAATGGTTCCCACTTTATCACAGTTAACATTTTGCATACCGTTAATGTCTCCAACATTCTCGCCACGGACACTCTCATCATCCTCTATTTTAACACCTATTTTTCAATAGCAAACACAATAAGAAAATAGTAAAAACAACTCTAAATATAAGACAAAGCTCAACAAATACTTCTAATATGAACACGTTGATTCCCCAACAACAATGCCATTTTTGATGTCGCTCAACCTAGCTACTCAAAGAAAGCAGGAAAGGTCATCTTCAGCATAATAATCCAACTTTAGAGGTCAGTATCGATCCCACAGGGAATAATGAGTCAGCAAATAAGTAGAGTCAGGGCCAATGGCTACTAGATTTTGACTTAACTAATCAAGAATTCTAACTAAGATGGGGGGAAACTAAGTAACAACTACTCTTAAGAAACAATTGGGTAAGGATTGATCAAGAAGGGAGCAAGGATAGGGGATATGGGAATCAATCAGAACTCAATTGATCTATCACACTTAGCATCAAATTAACTTTATGGGTAGGCTAGGTTGCTTGTTATCACCCCGGCTAGGGTAGGTAATGTTTCGCAAGAGCCAACTATGGCCTCTTACGCGAGCTACTCAAAGAAACACCTGGCTTGAGAACCTAAAAGTGAAACTCTCAAGACCTTATTTGTTGAATCCCTTTTGATTATCTCAACTCATGAACCCATGGTTGTTATGAAATCTTTCTGCCTCAAGTACACTTGTTAAAGCAATAATTGAAGACCAAAGCTAGATTAAGGTATCTACCTCAAATCTAAATTATACAAGAATATATGTATGAACTCATAAATCAATTCAAACAATAAAAGCAATTTGGGAGAAACCCTCTTGATTATGCAAGTAAATTATCAACTAAGCATAAAAGCAAGAGAAATAATCAAGGCCCATATATAAATTAACATCCAAGCTCAATTAGTTCTACAAATTTAGCATTCAACCACATAAAAAGAAAGAGTGACTGAAAGATAAATACAAGTGAAGCCCATACTCTTTAATCCACTCAAGGATTTGTAGAAAACTTGCTCTAAATCTTCAACTTAAATTAAAATCTACACTAAGGTGTGTTGTCTTCTTTTAAGATGTATGAATGTTATTCTTTAAGTATCTGGTGTCAATGTATGAATAATGAGGGTTGTAAGTGCATGTATATATGATTTTGGGGCTGAAAATGGTAAAATTCCAGAGATGCCCCTATGCTGGTCTTAGCAACATTTCGCAATCGCGCTTAGTATTTTGCGATCATCGAGATTATGTTTCCTTATTCTCTATTTTCGCTCTTGGGTATAGTGAATTCATGTTTCTCTACTTATCACAGCTCCATGATCGTGGGCCTGAAGGCCACATCCTGGTGTGTAACTGCTGCCAAGTATCATTTTTGGCATTTCATCTCCTTTGTGCTACAATTTAGCTCTTATATTCAAGTTTTCTCAACAAAGCCATATCTATCTCATATGTGCCTATCACATACACCATTCAAAGCATAATTAGCCCCAAGTCATGATTTAATAACATAAAATCATAAGAAATGTGTACAAATCATGCTCTCATCAATTTTGCACTTTTAGAGGACTTTTCAAAAGGGCCTTGGTACTAAAGTCAATCTTAGCACCGCATTTCACCAACAAAGGGATGACAAGGTAAGAGAACCATCAAAACTCTTGAGGATATGCTTAGGTCTTGTGTATTTGAATTTAAGGTTAGTTGCGATGAGCATTTTTCGCTCATAGAGTTTTCTTATAATAATAGCTAGAACTCTAGCATTAGAATGACTCCTTTTGAAGCTCTATATGGTAAATGTTGTAGATCCCTGGTTAGGTGGTTTGAAGTAGAGGAGGTGACTTTATTAGGTCCATATTTGGTTATGGAAGCCAAGGAGAAGGTTAGAATGATAAGGAAAAGATTAAATGTCGCTCAAAGTGTGGCAACCCTCATGGGCGGATGCCACTTCAGTACAATTTGGGCTTATATAATACTTGATAAAATATTAAGAGTTGAATACATGACATATTTATCATAATTTAATAGTGAATTCATAATTTGATTTTGTGGGTCGATTGTTTCCCAATTGCAAGTTAAACCTATACTATTTGAACAGGTTAGAGAGGCACAAAAGTTAGATGAGAAACTCGTAGAATTGACCAAAGAATTTCAAAATGGGGAAAGCATGATTTTTCATTAATAGAGGATGGTGTCTTATCTTATAAAAGTAGGTTGTGTGTCCCTAGTGATGAAAGAGTAAGAAGAAAAATCTTAAATGAAGTACATATTTCATCATATGTCATGCATCCTGGAGGTACGTAGATGTACCAGACCCTTAAAGAACACTACTGGTAGAATGGTATGAAAAAGACATTGCTGAATACATTTCAAAATATTTGGTTTTTCAACAAGTAAAAGCATAAAACTAAGTCCAAATTGGACTACTCCAACCTTGTCGATGCCAAAATGGAAATGGGAGAGAATAGCAATGGACTTTATTTCTGGACATCCCCGCACACAAAAGAACCATGCTGCAATATGGGTGATAGTGGATAGATTAATAAAGAGTGCTCACTTCTTAGCAATAAAGATGGATTATTCATATAAGAGGTTAGCAAAATTATATATTGATGAGATTGTAGGGTTACATGGAATCCCTATCTCTATTGTCTCTAATGACCCAAGGTTTATATCTTGATTTTGGTCTAGCTTGCAAGAGGCTTTGGGTACCAAGTTTAAATTTAGCACCTCATTTCATCCTTAGACAAACAGTAAGTCAGAAAGGGTGATATAAATATTGGAGGATATGCTTCGAGTATGCATCATGGAGTTTAAGGTAGTTGGGACAAACATTTGGCTTAGTAGAATTTGCTTACCATAATAGCTACCAATCAAGTATTGGAGTGCCTCCTTATGAAGCCTTATATGGAATAAAATGTCAGACTCCTCTTTGTTGTAGTTAAGTTGGTGAAAGAAAACTTATTGGTCCTGAAATTGTGCAGCAAAAAGAAGACAAGGTAAAAGTCATCAAGAATCATCTGAAGATCACTTCGGATAGGCAAAAGTCATATCCTAACATTAAAAGGCATGATATAAGTATCAATTTGGTGATAAGGTATTCTTGAAGGTATCTCTATGGAAGACGATTATGAGATTTGGCTGAAACGGAAAACATAGCCCCCTATTTATCAAACCTTATGAGATACTTGAAAAGTGGAACCAGTTGCATATAAATTAGCATTATTGTATAATTTGGACAAGATCCACAATATCTTACACATGTCAATGCTCAGCAAATATCGTTCTGACCCTTTTAATATCCTACCAGTTGAATCTATTAAGTAATCAAGACTAGATATGTGACGAGAAATCTATCTATATTCAAGCTCAAGAAAATTCCCTTAGTGAAGGTACTTTGGAGGAGCCATTTTAGAAAATAAGTCACATAGGAGAGAGAAGAATATATGAGGAACCAATATCCACACTTATTCTGGGACTAGCATAAGGTAAATTTCAAGAAGAAATTTCTTTAAGGGGAGAGGATTACAACACCCTAATTATTTCAAAAAGATATTCCCTTGAGACAAAACCAACCCCTACTTCATAAATTTTTGACTCATCTTTCTGTCGTTACAAGAATTGATTTCATGACTTATAGAAAAAAAAACAGGGAGGTATTTTTCTTACTGTAATTTGGTTTACTTTTATGAAATTGTATATATTATTCAATCCTTGGTAATATATATTAAGCTGTGAGGAAACAAAAAGGAATAAAGGAAATTTGGGCAGCTATCTTTTTTTTCTAATCAACCTTCTTAATTTACTTTTAGTATAATATATCATTCCCTCTATGGTAAACCGGTTCTAAGAGTGAGACAAACCTTAAAAACTTCCTCGTATAAATATACTTTAATAAAATCACTAAAGGAACTGGTCCCTCTGAGAAAAACTCAAGAAACCCTCTACCTATTGGTAAGTAATTAAGTTTTATTTTGACACTGTGTAACTGTTAGTAATTTTTTTATATCTTGTTGTGTATAGTTTTTTTGTGTGTGAAAAATATATTTTTTAAAGTTAACACATATACTTATTAACTTTTATGCTTTGGAGTAAGTCGTAATTTGCTTCTAGGGGACAAAAAAGGGGACAAAACACAGTGAAAGTTCCAGACAGTTTTTGTGTCCAAGAAACCTTATATGTGTACTACTGTTAGTATTTGAAGCATATATTGATGTATAGGCTGTATTTTTAGGGTTATTGGTTCTTCACAATCCAAGACATGTATATACAACTCTTATGCTTATGCTGGGACCTAATTTGATAGTTATGGATTTGAAATAGTGGATGCAATTTAGGGCAAGTTCTGTTCAGATTTTTGACTTAGAAATCCTTTATGTTTTCCGTTAGTGTGTCGACTATAGATTCTTTTACGAAAGGTAATTTGCAGTGATTTTAAATTTTTTTCTACCTAAATGCATATACATAGAGTTCTCATATATATTGAAAAAAGTAGTTTTTCCATTTACAAATTTAAAATCTAGTTACAACGCAAGGCAGTCAAGATGCCCAAAAGGGTATGATATACACAAATGGGGATCACTTTTTATAACACCCCATATATTACAATACTAGTACAATACAAATGAAACATGATATGGTTTGGTCAAATTGGCGCTCATTTTTAAAAGTGCTCGAATCTCATGTTATATGGGGATATATGCGTCTAACTCCTAAGAGGGGCAGAGTGTATACATCTTTTGTGTCAAATTAAAAATATCATGGCCTTAAATGAAGAAAGAAACTTAAGGTAATTGTACGAATTAAGAAGTTAGCAGTGAGTCACCTACTTGCTTAGCTTAAATTTGCGAACTAAATGGAGGCGAGGCCCGATGTCGGACTTGTCCAAGTCCGATTATGAATATAGTCCGTATTAAGGGTCTAACTTTAGCCCAAGTTTTAGCATCATAAATGGGATTTGTTTTCAGCCCAAGAAAAATATAAAAAGAGCCCAAGTACATCACAACACACTTAACCATTTGGGCCTAAACCAAGTGAAGAGAAGTTTAGAAAATGGGCAGCTAAAGACCATCAACTTTGAGACCCATTTAGGCCTAAGTGTGAGGGACAAGCTACTGCATCACTAGATTAATAATATGTGGTAATATGTGGTCAAGAGGTCAAAATAAATTTGGCCAAATTAGGCCTTTAAAAAGGGATTACAAGCAGCAATTTCATTCACTCTTAGACTTGGAAAAATTTCAGCTTTCACAACTTTCTCTCTACACTTTCTTAATCTAGCAAAGCAGCCACAAAGGTAACTTTTAGTGTTCTTGGAGAAGCCCTAAACCTTAAAGATAGTGGTAAGTAAGTTTAAACATGTGTTTAGTATGGTTTTCTTATGAAAAATAAGAAGTATATGCTAGTATGTTTGTGCTAAAAATTGTGACAGCATGTGTTTAGAAAGTTGTTGCACACTTGCCTTTTATTTTAGTAATTTTTCTATGGTATGTGGAATGTATTGTGAAGAGAAGTTGATATTTTAACATGGTTTGAGTCGTATGTATTACTCTAAGGTTGCTACCCTAATTTTGGTTTCATTTAACAAATGAGTTTTATTATGCTATCTTAAGTGTAATGTTGATTGGAACTTGTGGGCTCTTGGATGGAAGGCTATTAGCTCACATCCTTCATGACTTCTTGGGTGTTGTTATAAGACTATGTTAGGACTATTTGAATGTCTAAATATTGTTGGAATAGTTTGGTTAGAATTGGAACAGGTTTGGAATTGTCGACGTCGAAATATAGCAAAGGGAGGTGATGTTATGCTGTCTATTTGTAGGTTATGTAGAATTGTTATGTGTTGTGATTTGTGGGCTATTGTAAGACTGGTATGGCACTAAAACAGGATTTATTTTGGGCATTGTAAGACTGCTTTTGTGCATACATACATGGATACTAAGTTATATGGTTTCTTTTTGCCAAATAAAGTTCACGAGTTATTTCATCTCATACGCATTTCATAATTTATGTAATGTACACTTTTCATTATCATATTGTCTTGTATGATTATCTACATGTCACATGATACATATACAGCCCTACAGCTCTAATATTATGACCACTAAAAGAATCATCTCAAAGGTAATTAAAAGATAAAGTGAAGTATATTGCTTATTGATGGGTGGTAGCCCGAGGGGTGGAAGAATCACCTAGCCAGGGATGATCCTATCACGGGTAGTAGCCCGAGGGGTTAAGGAAGAACCTAGACAAAGACAATCTAGATACAATTGTACCATTGATTAGCTGGTCATTTGTATTACATTTTGTGCACAGATTATATGGTAAAGGTAAAGTAATATAAAGAACATAAAGTACATGATCCCAAAGTATAACCAAAGGGGGTATCTATTCTTACACCAGTGCATGGTTTCATTTGAGTTGTTAATTCATGTATAGTATTTCCTGCCTTATATATTCAGTACATTATCCTATACTAATGTCCCTTATAGGGGACCTGTATTTCACGCTGCAGGTGTAGGTGCTAATAGCTCTCCCCAGTAGGAGTACAAGATATCCAATTGTTGTTACCAAGCTCCAGGTTGCTTCTGAGTTTGTGCATCTAGAGCTTATATTTTGTGTTGTACAGTTAGTGGAGGCAGGGCCTATCTCGACCCTTATTAGATACTTTTCCTTATCTAGAGGCTTTGTGGACTATGTAAATTAAAGTGTGGTCATGTCTCGTACTTTAAACACCATGGCCCCAATCGCCTAGCCATATGCATTCCCTTTTGGCCTGTTATCACAATTTATTTTCTTAAAGGCAATTTGAATGTAGGAATACCTTATAATATATATAGAAAGCGCATAGATATAGGTTGGTTCTCCTGGGCCTTTTCGATAATGGGTGCCAGTCTGCCGTAATGGGACTTTAGGCGTGACAGAAGTAGTATCAGAGTGGGTCATCCTAGGGAGTCTACAAAGTCGTGTCTATGTAGAATCTTGTTTATCAATGTGTTGTGCACCAAATATATAAGAAAGAGGCTGCGTGGATTTTAGGAGTTGTTACTTTCTTTACATTCTTTAGATCATGCCATAAAGCCAAGTGTAATTGGTGCATTATGTCTAATTCCAAAATTGTTTTGTACAACAAGTAAGCCAAAAACCAAGCAAAACAAAGGTAAAAGGAAGGGAGTAGAAGTGGTGGTTGGTATACCCAGTCAGGTGAGACAACAAAATGAGGTTCAAGAGGAGTCTCTGTCACAGATATCTCCAACTTCTCTAGCTCTTAACGAACCCAGAAGTAGTGAAATTCCCCTAGAACCACCTATTGATGCTATCGTGCAGGATCTGAGGAATGTCGTCCAACTATTGACTCATATAGTTGTTGGCCAAGGTCAAAGGCAAGAAGGTCCAATTATGGGTACAGGTGGTACGAATAGGGTAGCTGGCACAAGGATATGCGCTTTTCTTAATTTGGACCCTCCATCCTTCACTGGGTCTAATCCTAATGAAGATCCCCAAGACTTTATTGATCAGATTCAAAATACTTTAGATATTATGCATGTGAGTTGTACAAAACTTGTCGAGTTAATAACATACAGGTTCAAGGGTGTGGCTATATTGTGGTATGAAGCTTGGAAGCAATCTAAGAGCATAGATGCACCTCCAACTACCTGGGAGGAATTCAAAGATGTATTTCTTGACCATTACTTGCCATTAGAGATCTAAGAGGCCCGTGCAAATCAGTTCCTGAATCACCACTAAGGGAATATGAGTGTGAGGGAGTATAGCCTTCAATTTAATTTCCTAGCCAGTTGTGCTCCTAATGTAGTTGCTACTATGGAAGATAGAGTTCATTGATATATGGATAGATTGGATATGTATCTAGTCAGAGACTGTACCATTGCCTCCTTGAACAAAGACATAGATATAGCGAGAATACAAGCTTTTGCATAGAAATTGGAGGATCAGAGGCAAAGGAGAAGGATGCAAGAGTTAGAAAGAGGGCAGGCTAAGAGGGCTAGGTCTATAATACAGTTTACACCACCCCAAGGTGAGCTTAGGCCTTGGTTTTCTAATACACAACCTAGTCCATCATCCTCCTACTCTATAGCCAGTGCTCCACCACAACTTCAAGGGTCTAGAAGTTATTAGTTTGGTTACCGAGGTGAGGGACAAGGTATTCAGACAATAGGATATTTGGCAGGACAACCAATGACTCTTAGGTAGACTTGTAAATAGTATGGAAGGAGTCATCTGGGTATATGTCGTGTTAGGATAGATGTTTGTTGCTGGTGTGGTGCACTAGGGCACATGATGAGAGATTGCCCAAGAAGATGTATGGGTGGTATAGCACAATCTACTAGGTCAACTATTGCATCATCATTGTTAATTTCTCTATTTGGTAGGGGTCAATAAGTACCTATAGGTCGTGGTAGACGTATTAGAGGGGCAGCTAGCTTTAGCGGACTCCAAAATCACACTTATGCTCGGTGAGTTGGCAAAATTTGGAAGCTTCGCCCGATATGGTCATAGGTAGATTGTCCATCTTTTCACATAATGTATATGTATTAATTGACCTATTTCTACACTATCATGCATCACTCCACTAGTTGCTGAGAAGCTTAAGAGAATACCCAAACTATTGAACAAACCGTTTGAAGTGTCTACACCAACCGGTGAATCTATTATGGCTAGAAGGGTTTATTATGACTGTGTAGTAACTGTTTGTGACCTTGACATATTGGCTGACCTTGTTGAGCTACCAATGGTGGAATTTGATGTTATAATGGGTATGGATTGGTTAGCTTCTTGCTATGCCACAGTGGATTACCGAACTAAGAGAGTATACTTCTACTTTAAAAATGAAGCAGTTCTTGAATGGGAAGGCAATGTTGTGGCACTAAAGGGGAAGTTTATCTCTTATTTTAAGGCCAGAAAGATGATCTTCAAGGGTACATATGTCATTTAGTTAGAGTGAGGGATATGGAGGCAGAATCATCAACTCTTCAATCAGTTCTAGTAGTGAATGAATTCATTGATGTGTTTCATGAAGAACTTCCAGGCTTACCTCCAGAACGAGAAATAGATTTTGGTTTTGACTTACTTCTAGGCACTCAACCAATTTCCATCACTCCATATAGGATGGCCCTTGCAGAATTAGGTAAATTAAAAGAACAATTAAAAGACTTATTGGAGAAGGGTTTTATAAGACTTAGTGTGTCCCCTTGGGGTGCACTAGTTTTATTTGTACGCAAAAAAAATGGCTCCTTGAGAATGTGTATCGACTATTGATAATTGAATAGGGTGACAATTAAGAATAAATACCCTCTCCCCAGGATTGACAATTTATTTGATCAGTTACAGGATGCCAAATGCTTTTTAAAAATTGATTTGAGATCAGGTTATCACAAAGTGAGGGTAAAGGAGAAAGATATATCTAAGACTGCTTTCAGAATATGCTATGGTCACTTTGAATTTCTTGTTATGTCATTTGGGCTAATGAATGTACCAGTAGTTTTTATGGATCTGATGAACAGGGTATTTAAGCCATTCTTGGATGTGTTCGTGATAGTATTCATAAATGACATTTTAGTATATTCAAGATCAGAAGAGGACCACATAAATCACCTATGACAAGTGTTATCGGTTCTTCGTGATCGATAGTTGTATGTCAAGTTTTCTAAATGTGAATTTTAGCTAAAATCAGTTGCATTTTTGGGTTATATTGTGTTTGATGAGGGAATAAGGGTTGATTCACAAAAGATAGAGGCTGTGAAAGATTGGCCAAGACCAACAACACCCACGGAATTTCGGAGCTTCCTAGGTTTGGCAGGTTATTACAGAGGGTTTGTTAAAGGTTTTTCTTCTATTTTTGCACCTCTAACAAAGTTTACACATCAGGAAACTAAGTTCCAATGGAATGATACATATGAATGGAGCTTCTAGGAGCTGAAAAACAAGCTAACTTCTGCACCTTTGCAAGTACTTTTGGAAGGCACTGAGGGGTATGCAGTGTATTATAATGCTTCAGGAGTTGGATTAGGGTGTGTACTTACACAGAATGGTAGGGTAATTCCTTATGCATCTAGGCAACTATGACCACATGAGTAAAACTACCTAACTCATGATCTTGAGCTAGGAGTAGTAGTATTTGCTTTGAAAATATGGCGCCACTATTGTATGGGGTTCACGTTGACTTATATACTGATCATAAGAGCCTGCAATACATCTTTAAGTAGAAAGACCTAAACATAAGACAATGAAGATGGCTAGAGCTAATGAAGGATTATGATATTGATATACTATACCATCCGGGGAAGGCAAATATGGTAGCCAATGCTCTAAGTTGTAAGGAAATCATGAATACTGGTGATCAAGCTATGGTGAATCAAGGAGTGGCTAAGGATCTACGTTAGCTAGCCAATTTGGGAGTTCTCCTTCTTGAAACTCCAAAGGAAGGGGTTATTGTGCATAATGCTGTGGAGTCTTTATTAGTAACTGCAGTGAAAGAAAAATAGTTCTAGGATCCTGTTCTACGATAGCTTAAGGAGAAGGTGAATTAGGGTATGATAAAGGGCTTTGACCTTGTACAAAATAGAGTATTGTACTGCCAAAATAGATTATATGTGTCTAATAATAATGGATTAAGAAATAGGATAATGGAAGAAGCCCATCATTCCCAATATTCCATCCATCCAAGATCAACTAAGATGTACCATGACCTGAAGGGAATGGTTGGGTAGGAAGGCATGAAAAAAGAGCTTGCAAAATTTGTGGTTGAATGTCCAAATTACCAACAAGTGAAAGTAGGACACCAAAAGCTAAAAGGTTATATGCAGTGTATAGCACTTCCAATATGGAAGTGGGATATGATCAATATGGATTTTGTTACAAGTTTGCCTCGCTCATTTCAGAAGTTTGACTCCATATGGGTAATTGTTGATAAACTAACAAAGTCAGCACCTTCTTGCTAGTCAAGAGTGATTATACAACTGAAAAGTATGCCAAGCTATACCTCAAAGACATAGTCAGACTACATGGAGTTCTAATCTCCATTATATCTGACCGAGGAACTCAATTCAGTGCAAAGTTTTGGAAGTCCTTCTAAAGGAGTTTAAGGACACAAGTAAATTTGAGTACAACATTCCACCCTCGAACAAATGGTCAAGCAGAATGCACCATTCAGACACTTGAAGATATGTTACAAGCTTGTGCATTGGACTTTAAAGATAGTTAGGTGGACCATTTGCCACTTATAGATTTTGCCTATAATAATATCTACCATGCGAGTATCAACATGGCACCTTTCGAAGCTTTGTATGGGAGGAAATGTAGATCGCCAATTAGATGCTTTGAAGTGGGTGAAACCACCTTGCTTGGGCCAAAGCTAGTAATACAAGCCATAGAAAAAGTTAAAGTAATATAGCAGCGGCTAGAAACAACCCAAAGTCATCACTAATCATATACAGATGCTAGGAGAAGAGGACTGGAATTCTCAGTAGGGGATTGGGTATTTTTAAAGTTGTCTCCAATACGAGGGGTTATGAGATTTAGTAAGAAAGAAAAACTAAGCCTGCGTTACATAGGACCATATCAGATTATTAAGAAGTTCGGGCAGGTTGCATATAAACTAGAGCTACCCCAAGAGCTTTCAATGGTTCATCTAAGTTTTCATGTCTCAATGCTTCGAAAATGCATAGGTGACCCATCTAGTATCACTCCTATTAAGGATATGCAGGTTACAGAAGATCTCATCTATGAAGAGGTACCTATTGCTATTCTAGATCGTCAAGTTAAGAAGCTAAGAAATAAAGAAATAGCTTCAGTGAAAGTACTTTGGAGAAACCAACAAGCAGAAGAAATAACATGGAAAGCCAAGGACGTGATGAAATCAAAATACCCTTACTTATTTAAAGCAAAAGAGGAAGACCAACATGCATAATTGGGACACTAATAGGTACATGTGACAGAATACTTAATGTGTTGTCAAAAGTTTGTGTAAGTAAAGGTTTAAACTTGATTAAGCTATCACATTGTGCTAATATTCATGGAAGAATGTTCCGAGGGGGGGAGGATGTAACACCCTACATCTTACAATACTAGTACAATGCAAATGAAACATGATATGGTTTGGTCAAATTGGCACCCATTTTTAAATGTGCTCAAATCTCATGTTATTTGGGGATATGTGCATCTAACGCTTAAGAGGGTCGAGTGTATACATGTTTTGTGTCAAATTGAAGAGATAATAGCCTTAAATAAAGGAAGAAAATTGAGATGCTTATAGGACTTGAGAAGCTAGCAGGTGAGTCACCTACTTGCTTAGCTTAAATTTGCTAACTAAATGGAGGCGAGGCCTGATATCGGATTTGTCCAAGTCCGATTATGAATAAAGTTTGTGTTAAGAGTCTAACTTTAGCCCAAGTTTTAGCCTCATAAAAGGACTTTATTTTCAGCCCAAGTACTGTACAACACACTTAATCATTTGGACCCAAACCAAGTGAAGAGAAGTTCAAAAATTGGGCAGCCAAAGCCCATCAACTTTGAGACACATTTACGCCCAAGAGTGAGGGCCAATCTGCTTTGTCACCAGCTTAATAATATGTGGTATAAGGTGGTCAATAGGTCATAGGAAAGTCGGCCAAATTAGGCCTTCAAAAAGGGATTACAAGCAGCGAATTTCATTCACTCTTAGACCTAGAAAAATTTCAGCTTTCACAACTTTCTCTCTATACTTTCTTAACCTAACAAAGCAGCCACAAGGGAACTTCTAGGGTTCTTGGAGAAGCCCTACACCTTGAAGTTAGTGGTAAGTAAGCTCACACATGTGTTTAGTATGGTTTTCTTATAAAAAATAAGAAGTATATATTAGTATGTTTGTGCTGAAAATTTGGACAACATGTGTCACGCCCCAAAGTCCTGTAGGGCGGACCGGCACCCATTGCCGATAAGGCCCGGGAGAACCAACCTGTAACTATATATGATTTGTACATATTATAAGGGGTTTCTATGTTTGACATGCCTTTAAGCAGATAAACAGTGATAACAAACCAAAAGGAAATGCATATGACTAGGCTGTTGGGGCCACACTGTCTAAAGTGCTTGACATGACTTCTCTGTGCTTTTCTAAATAAAGAAAAAAACATCTAACAAGGGTCGGGACAGGCCCCGCCTCAATAAACTGTTCAATAAAAACATGTAAGCTTTAGATATGTACAAAGCCCCAAAGCAACCTGGAGCTTGATGACAGCAGCTGAATGTCCTGTACTCCTACTGGGGAGATCTTCTAGTACGTGTACCTGCAGCATGAAATGCAGGTCCCCTGCAAGGGACGTCAGTACGAGATAACATACTGAGTATGTAAGGCAGGATAAAATGTATATAAATTAACAAATCAAATGAAACTATGCATCTGTGAATGATCAGGGACCACCATTAGTTATGTTGTGCAATCATGTACTTTATGTCCTTTATATCACTTTAACTTTACTGTAAAATCTGTACTAAAAAATCTATGCACAGCTGTAATCACATGACCAATTGATCAGTGGTAACTGTATCGGGATCATCCCTATGCCAGGTTCTGTGTAAACTTTCTCGGGCTACCACCCATGATACTGTATCGGGATGGTCCCTATGCCAGGTTTGTAACAAAACCCCTCGGGATACCACCCATCAAAACTGTATCGTGATCGTCCCCTATGCCAGGTTCGTAATTAACCCCCTCGGGCTACCATCCATCAAAATTGTATACTGTATCTTTCAATTAACTTTGAGATGATTCTTTTGGTAGCCATAATATTGGAGATGTAAGACTATATATATGACATGTGACATGTGGATAATCACACAGGACAACATGACTGTGAAAAGAGTATGTTACGTAAATAATAAAATGCATATGAATTA
>JAOTQJ010004534.1:0-18603 GCA_025642045.1 Solanum sejunctum
AGATATATATATATATATATATATATATAGGAATACTTTTAGGTTAGCTGGGACTATTATTTCTTTTGTTCTACAATATTGGTGTAGGCTCCTTTTAAGTTTCTTTCTTTTTCCAGTTTTAGGAGATCCTTTTTTTTTTCAGGTTTACATATAACTTTTGCTGCTTATAAAATTTTGTGAGCCTATCTTTATTATTGAGTCTTCAAGGTAATTTTGTGATTTTTTGACGCTTTAAATTTTTTTTATTACATTAATTGTATCGATCATGAGTAACAAACCGTCTTTTTATATTTATAGATAGTTTTTGTTATTTTGAAGGTCTTCCGTCTAGATATGTTTTTGATATATTGCTGAAGTTATTTTACAAAATTCAATATTCTTTCTTCAATTTATTTTTAAAAAGCTCGTGCTTCCTTTCCTTTGCCGTTTAAATAACAATCTTATTCTTAAGGATTTTGATTAGTTTTTGTTATTAACCAATAGAGTTGGAGGATTTTGATTTTTTTAAAAATTAAAAAAAAACATTCTAAATCTTCCAACTCTATCGGTTTGGTAGCATCAAATATTTAGAATGTTAAAAAGTGCATAAACGTTATTCAATAGCATCTCATCAATCTTAATACATAATAGTTCATTTCTATTAAGTTAATGCTTAAATTATGATGAACAAAATATATAAAAGAAGAACAGTAATGTGAAATTAAAAGATTAGTAAAAAATCTTACTTAAATCATAATAAATAAATAAAGAAAGAAAGAATATGTGCGTCCAAAAGAATTAATTGAAAGTATTTTTTTTCTTTTTGGTAACTAATATTTCATTAATCACCAAATGAATCAATACATGATCATAGCAATATAACTCATTGCTATCTTAGTTAGAGACTCCTAGCAGCACTAAAGGCTTATACAGAAAATACTAGTTATTACAGTCTTAGCCTAAGTGCTGCATTAGCTCTTACACTGGAGATGTATGCTACTTTCCTAGCTATTGCTTCACTATGTCTATGTTTGCCCTCAAAGATTCTAAGATTCCTTTCATTCCAGACCATGTACATTGCTTTTGTATACACTAGTTTAAAGAGTTGGGCTTTAGTTGACCTGCCTTTTAAAGATGCCACCAGCCAAACTTGATGATCAGCCCATGTTGTTGTTGTTCTCCATTGCCGTTTTAACCAAGCCATCGTTTTCCTCCATATGTTGAGAGCGTAGGAGCACCTTATAAATATATGAACTCTTGTTTCTTGTTCTTGTTGACACAACTTATAAGTAGGCTCAGCTTGTATTCCCCATGTTTGCAGCCTATCCACTGTCATGAGCTTGTTTTGTAGTATTAACCATAATGTGAATCTGGACTTAGACCTTGCATTATTATCACACATCAGTGTTTTCCATGGGACTCTTGGTCTCTGTCTTAATAGCTTATGATAGATGATTTTGATGGATATTGCCTCTTGGTTATCTGATTGAGTTTGGACCAGTGTTTCTTTTGCTGCAACTATTTTCCTTACCATCCATGAAGCTTGTGAAGGTATGTTGGCTGTGGAAGTAGTATTGTACTTGATGTAGTAAGCACGTATCCATTTGATCCAAAGCTTACCTTGTTTATGTGCAAGATCCCAATTGATTTTTGCAATTGCTGCCTTGTTCCATATTCTGATGCTAATTAGGTTCTATCCTCCACTTACTTTTGGTGTACACACTTTCTTCCAAGCTATTAGTGCCTTTCTAGTTATAATGTTGGTTCTTAACTATAGGAAGCTTCTACAATGGGACTCAATGAGCTTTAGCACCTTAAATGGAATGAGAAACATTTGTAACCAATATGCTTGCACTCTAAAGAGCACTGCTTGTATTAATTATAATCTGCCAGCATAAGAAAGTTTCTTAGTTGTTCATTTTGTGATCCCGATAATTATTTTCTCTACTAGTGGCATCCATAGTCTTACTGTTAGCTTCTTTGTTGAGAGGGGACACTAGAAAATACAATTCACTCAACACCTGCTTCAGATACATCCACTCTATTGAATCATAAGACTTTTGAAGATCAATGTTTATCATGCATCTGGCTGAGATGTGTTTCCTTTGATATGCCTTGACAAGTTCAGTAGCTAATATGAGATTGTCACTAATTTTCCTCCCTGGTATGAAGCCTGATTGTGCCTCACTTACCACAGATGCTGTGACACTTTACATTCTAGCTGTTAAGATCTTGGCAATGATTTTGTAAAGCACAGTGTAACATGCCATTGGCCTATACTCCTTTACATTTGCTAGATTGGCCTTCTTTGGAATTAGTGTTATAGAAGTAAAATTGATTGCTTTATATATTTTACCTAAGTAAAAGAACCTTCTAACTGCTTTGATTATTTAATTCTTGATCAGTGGCCAAGCTTACTTGTAGAATAGTGCATTACATCCATCTACCCCCGGGTCTTTGTCATCTTCAATTCTCTCCAGTCCATCATATACTTTCTGTTCACTGACTGGTTGGCATAAGGTTAGTGCTTGCTATTGGCTTATTACAGGTCTTCTTCTCATGAAATCCTTGTTTACTACAGGCAGTAAGGATGCTGCAGATCCTATCAGTGACTTATAGAATTTGTGAATTTCTTCTCTGACAGATTGTTGTTGTGTTAATCTATTATCATTTAGTGCTGTGAGTTCATTTATTTTCTTTCTGTGTGTTCTCTCTTTGATGGCTGCATTGAAGTACTTATTGTTTGCAGCTTCTAATTGGATCCATCTTATTCTTGACTTCTACCTCAGTGCATTTTCTTCAATTGCTGACCATTTTTCAAGCTCTTGGATGGCCTCTTTCTATATTCTTGCAAGATTGTCTAAATAGGCCCTACTCATTTGCTCTTGTATATGTTGAACCTCCATTCTTACTTTAGATATCCTCTGCTTAATGCCTTTGAATTCTCTCTGATTTAGTGACTTAAGAGGTTCTTTTAATGCTTTGAGTTTTTTCTATACATTTTCATTGGTTCCTTAGCTAGCTATTTAGTCCATGATTTGCCCACTATTTCCATAAAGTCTTATGATCTGCCCACACATTGAAAAACCTGAATGTTGACTTAACCTGCTGATACTCTATTTTAAGTGTGAACAACATTGGATTGTAATCTGACATCTGTGAAAGTGTATACTCAGTGTGTATGTCCCCATTTCATCATCCATTCATGGTTCTAAAATGCCCTATCCATTCTGCTACTAACTCTGTCACTACCTACTTGCTTGTTTGTCCATGTGTGGTACTCCCCTTTCCAAGTTAGTTCATTCAACAGTGTCTCTTCCAAGTATTCTAAGAAGTCTTTTACCTCAGCCATTGTTACTGGTGTTCCTTTTCTGTCCTGATGATGAAGTACTGCATTGAAATCTCTACACACGAACCATACTACTGCAATTGTCTTCTTTATTTTCCTCAAATGTTCCCAAAGTTACTTCCTTAGTTCCATGGTGTTGAAACCATAAACAATAGTACATTCCCATGTATTTGTTCTTGATATGTCTGTAATACTGCAATGAATGAGTTGACTTGTAATATGTGTTGCTTCTGCTTTATAGAAATTAGGATCCCATGCAAATCATATCATTCCATTGTAGCTACTTTGATAGTTAGTGATTATTCCCTACCAGGCAAGATGTTGCTTGAGATTTTATTGATATTTTCCTGTTTAACTCTTGTTTCAACTAACCCAACTAGCCTTATTTTCCTACTCTTCAAAAGGAATTTAAGTTTCTTTTATTTATTCCTCTAACATTCCAAATAATCCAAGTCATTAGATGGTTCTCTAGGGTCCTCCCCTTTTTAGAGGTAACTTGCCTAGCTTACGCCATTCCCACGTCTGAGCTGTTAGCTTCCCAAAAGTATTTTTTACATGAATAGAATTGAGTGTAGAAAAATTTTTGGGACTGAATTCAGGACTACCTCTTTTTATCCCTGCTTGTGCTATCTGCTCTGGTGTTTTCATCATTTGCTGATTCTGTGGAGTGTTGCTAGTTTCAGCCCTTGTTGGTAACCCTTGTATCTCTTCACTACTCTTTTGTATTGGTCCCTTACTTCTCCATTCTTGGACCACTTTCCTGGGTTGTTATCTTCTAATGTTTGCATTTAGTTGCCTTTGTGTCTTTGTGATATAGCAATGGCCTACTATTGAACACTTTAGGCAATATTTAGGCTTCCATCATACTCTATTGCCTGTTGTGCTTGCTTCTAATTTGGCTTCTTAATTAGACTTCAGTAGGCAAAAGATTAGTGATATTTATCTTTGTTAACATTCTTGCAAATGAAATTCTAGTCAAATTTGTTGTGCATTCATCTACATAGAAAGGTTTGCCTACTGCACTTGCTATTCTACTTAGTGAATCCCTACTCTAGCATGACAGTTATTTTTTAAATAATTTTTAAAAGTATGAGCGTGTACATTTAATTATTCAATCTATTGAAAAATGATGTATTTATAAACTTGACGATATGATATGGTAATATTTATGTATTTATCTATAATTTTGTGTTCAATGATGTAAGTCACATGCGTAATAATTTATTTATTTTTTAATTTAATTTTTATTAATTAACATGATACGCACGTGCAAAGCACATATAATAAACTAGTACTATATTAAAAGTGTAAATACTCTTAGAAATGTTATTTGAACTTTTTGTCTTTCATTAAAAATCTCATTTTTAGATAAAATTGTCTTTTCACCATTCTTCTTTAAATTATTATTTAATTATATTTATAATATTATCTTTTAAAATATATGAAAAGAAGTGATAAAATATCTAGTCGTGGAAAGACTCCAAAATCTTCCTTATTTGATAAACTTCTATATTTTCCTTATTTGAATCAAGAGAGTACCCTATAGCCGCTAAGAAAAATTCTAATTTACCATGGGTTCTAATTAGTAGTAGTGTAACACCTCATGAAATGATGAAAATACCCCTAGAATTGACCTTAGGAGTAACGTGTCTTCCCTTGCTCCGTTTGCAAATTTGAGATCGAATTTGCTATCAGTGCACAAAAGTGAGTCAAAAAATGGTCTCAACTCTACAAAAACTCAAAACAATATGAATTATTTTTGTCCAAGTAAGCTTAAAATAGTGGAGTTTCCACGCCGATTTCGTGATGCGGAGTGGACGCGGAGCCACACTTAGAAATTTTTCAAAAATTTATGAAAAGTTGAAAATTCACAAAAAAATGCTAAAAAGCACTAGTACCCGTCACGCACCAGTGTATGAAGGAGGCAAATTTTGTTTTTTTAGGGGCAATTTTGACCTTTCTCACACCCCATATTCTGAGTTAAGTTATTTTTAATACGATTAAAGTTCAAAAACATATTTCTTCTTCATATTCATATGTTAAAAGCAAGAAACCTTCCCCAGAACTTCAAGCTTAGAGTTCAAGGACATTAGGGAATTCAAGATTATTTTTTCAATCTTCCAAGAAGTCACTCCAAGGTATGTAAGGCCACCCTATAAGTATTACTTTCAGAATATTTTTGACCCTTTAATCTAGTTTTCATTCCAGACATTCCAGCTTGGATGAGATCATACTCATGAAAAAATATGTGAAAATTTTAGTAAAGTTTCCTTACATAAGAGTAGGTTCTTGATGAATATTACAATTCTTGGTCTCTATATGATCCAATTATAGAGTTGTTATCAAGTTATATTCATTTATGAACAAGTTTTATATTTGTTGAGTTTTCTTGAAAATCTTGATATTAATTCAACAAAGGAAAAGACTAGTTTGAGCGTCTTTTAAGCTAAGTTCAAGAATGTGTTTCAAATGGTTACCTTGCAAATTAACCAAGAAATCTAGCATATTTTGGGTCACTGAGTTGATTTTAATTATCAGTAAATTAAAGATTTCAAAAAGAAAACTAAGAAAAGTTAAAGCTAGCTAAGTCTCGAAAGATAAGATCTCAAGAATTCGTTCTTTAAAAGTTATGAGCTATATAAAATATTTTTGGGAGTAGTATTGAGAATCGATATGGGTGAGAGTAGAATAAATTACTCAAACTCATAAACTATGTAGCCAACGTAGGATAGGATCGTACTATAGTACCTTCCTCTTTAGCTACTGAGATGGCCTAGATTTGGGATGGATCCACTCCCGTAGTTATTCGTCCCCTACCCTAGCAAAGTACTAGATGACTATGGCAGTGGGTAAGATGTTGTATCACCACAAAGCTTATAGTAGTGGTTGTCGGTTAGAGAAACTCCTCAAGCTAAAAAACTAAGTTTTTCATATCAGTTTTCACTATGTTATTTTCATTATACAAGTCTTATGGTTATTGTTACTTCCCTTATATATTATGATTATATCTTTTGAGATGCATTATGATGTCCCTATTAAAAATTTTGGCCATCTTATATACCGTACATTCCACGTATTTACGTCTTTAGGACTTGCATCATTTTATGATGCAGACGCAGGTGACAGAGTTCCTCAACAGTCGCTCCATTGAGAACTTGATTGCTTTCAGAAAGTGGTGAGGCCTATTTTCAGTCTAAAGCTCCTATTTTAATGTTATTTTATTTTTCAATATTTGCTTTTAGTTCTGGCTACTTGGGGCCTGTCTCAGTAGCCCTTTCAGAGAGTTTAGTAGAGGTTTCAAAGACCATGTAATAGTATTTCAGTTTCTAGTGCATTCGGATATTGCTTAAAAGTTTTCGTATTTAGCTTATGCAGACAGTTTAGATTATCATATTGATTTTGTGGGTTTTTTTCCACTATTATGAGTCTTTCGCTTAGTGATTAGCCAGGCCAAGTGGTTTGGTTGGGACCAAAAATGGTTCCAAAATGTCGGCCATGTCCAGGGCTTAGGCTCGGGGCATGACAAACTCGGTATCAGAGCTAGGTTTAAGAGTCCTAGGGAGTCTATGAATCCGTGTCTACCAGAGTCTGTATTATGGATGTTAAGCTCGCGACATCTATAATAGGGAGGCTACGGGACATTAGGAAGTGTCATCATTACTTGTTACTCCTTGTATTATGCTTCAGAGTATATCTCTGTGAAGTCCTTTTTAACTTGTGTGTTCACGCCATATTTTTCAGATCATGCCTCCTCGCAAAGCTAATGGACCAGTAAGAGGCAGAGGATGCCCAACTAGAAGGAATGGAAACCAATTTGGCCGAATTTCGAAGGAACCTAGAGGCCTAACTATAACTGTAGAGCAGCCACAACAAGCATACATTACTAATGTTGAGCTTCACCAGGCTATTTAGACTTTGGATCAGGCAATCACTACTCAGGGAGGTCGCCAGGGAGATGGAAGGAATGATGGGGAGGATACCGCCAGAGTTAGAGAGTTTTTGAGAATGAATCCACCAAAGTTCACGGGGTCTGATGTTAAGGAGGATCTTGAGAATTTTATTGAGGAGCTTCAGAAGGTGTTTCAGGTGATGTGTATAGCTGATGCTGAGCGGATTGAGTTGGCTACCTATAAGCTTAAGGGGGTAGCTAGACTTTGGTTT
This sequence comes from Solanum sejunctum, assembly GCA_025642045.1. NCBI lineage: Eukaryota > Viridiplantae > Streptophyta > Magnoliopsida > Solanales > Solanaceae > Solanum > Solanum sejunctum. Next base: position 7,490 of record JAOTQJ010004534.1, read on the forward strand.
GACCAGTAGAAAGGGAGTAAGGCAGATAGGGCACCAGCAATTACTTGGGCAGTGTTTGAGGAGGCCTTCTTGGGATATTACTTTCCCAAAAAGATAAGGCAGGTTAAGGTGAGAGAATTTCTGAACTTGAAGCAGGAGAATATGAGTGTACGGGAGTACAACCTTAAGTTTACTGAGATGTCCTGTTACGCTCCAGCTATGTTGGCAGACATGCGTACGAGGATGGATCTCTTCGTGTATCGGCTCTCTCAAATGACTAAGAGGGATGGCGAGAATGTGATGTTGATCGAGGATATGGATATAGCCTATTTAATAACGTATGTGCAGTAGGTAGAGGAGGAGAAGATGCAGGACAGGGAAGAGTTTAGGAGTAACAGGGCCAAGACATCAGGCCAAGAGTCAGGCAAGAGAGAGATTGGAGGTGGAGGTCACTCATCTTTCCAGCCTAAGACTGCTGGACCAGCACCTTCATATGCTAGTGCACTTGCACTAAGGGTCAAAAATGAGCAGGGATCATAGCACAGCAGGTTTCTAGGCAGCCAGTCACAGGGTACCGTAGCTCAAGGATCAAATCGCTATCCTACTTGTGGTAAGTGTGGTAGATCTCATCCTCGAGAGTGCCTTATGGGCACAAATGGTTGTTTCAAATATGGTAAGGTGGGGCATTTCTTGAAGGATTGTCCTCTGGGGAAGCAGAATATGAGAGACACCTGATCACAGACAGTCTCTTCAGCACCACAGGGTAAGCCATGTCACAGAGGTACTACAGTAGGGACAAGCGGAGGCACAAACTGCTTGTATGCCATGGGCACCAGATCAAAGTAGGAGAACTCCCCAGATGTGGTTAAAAGTATGCTCAAAATCTTTACTTATGATGTCTTGCATTGTTAGACCCAGGAGCCACATTGTTATTTGTGACCCCATATGTAGCTATGAAGTTTGGGGTCAACCTAGAGTGTCTTCTTGAGCATTTCAGTGTTTCTACTCTGACTGGAGAGTCTATTTTGGCCTAGAGAATCTATAGGGTTTTTCCAATGTCTGTTTATCATAAGACTATTATAGCTGATTTGGTGGAGTTAGATATGGTAGAGTTTGATGTCATCCTAGACATGGATTGGCTTCATGCCGGGTACGCCTCCATAGATTGCAGAACTAGAGTGGTCAAATTTTAGTTTCCTAATGAAATAGTCTTAGAGTAGAGGCATAGCTCAGTTTTTCCTAAGGGTCAGTTCATCTCATATCTTAAAGCTAGAAAGTTAATCTCTAATCGGTGTATATATCAACTAGTCAGAGTTCAAGATTCTCGTGCTGAGGCACCACCTCTTCATTCTGTTCCAGTTGTGAATGAGTTTTTGGTCATGTCCTTTGGTCTATCAAATGCACCAGCAGCTTTCATGGATCTTATGAATAGGGTGTTGAGGTCGTACCTAGAAATGTTCGTTATTGTGTTCATAGATGACATCCTGATCTACTCCCGTAACAAGGGGGAGTATGTAGACCATCTTAGGGTCATCCTTCAGATTTTTAAGGATTAATAGCTATATGCTAAGTTTTCTAAGTGTGAGTTATGGTTGGAGTCTATGGCATTTCTGGGGTACATTTTGTCTAGTGAGGGTATCCAGGTTGATTCCCAAAAACTTGAGGTAGTGAAGAAATGGACAAGGCTTACAACTCCCACAGATATAAGGAGTTTCTTGGGCTTAGCAGGGTATTATAGGCTGTTTGTGGAGGGGTTTTCTTCTATTTCATATCCTTTGACTAAGTTAACTAAGAAGAAGACTAAGTTCGAGTGGTCAGAAGCTTGTGAGAAAAGCTTCCAAGAGTTGAAGACTAGGCTGACCACAACCTGAGTTTTATCCCTACCAGATGGAGTTGATGATTTCATGGTTTATTGTGATGCTTCTAGAGTTGGCTTGGGTTGTGTTTTAATGCAGAAAGGCAAGGTGATAGCATATGCCTCTAAACGTCTTAAGATTCATGAAAAGAATTACCTAACTCATGATCTTGAGCTAGCTATGGTGGTGTTTGCTTTAAAGATCTGGAGACACTATTTTTATGATGGGCACGTGGATGTATTCATGGACTACAAGAGTTTGCAGTATCTGTTTGGCCAGAAGGAATTGAATTTGAGATAGAGATGGTGGTTGGAGCTGTTGAAAGACTATGATATGAGTATCCTCTATCATCCAGGTAAAGCTAATGTGGTTGTTGATACTCTTAGCAGGGTAAACATGGGGATCACAACCCATGTTGAGGATGAAAAGGAAGAGTTAGCTAAGGAGGTTCACAGACTAGCCCGTTTGGGGATGCAGATTGAAGATTTTGATGAAGGTGGAGCCATTGTGAGAAATGGGTCACAGTCATCTTTGGTGGTAGAAGTGAAAGAAAAGAAAGACAAGGATCCCATCCTTCTCCAATTGAAGGAAGATTTTTAAAAGCAGAAAGTATTAGTGTTCTCAAAAGGGGGAGATGGTATCCTGAGATACCAAGGCAGATTGTGTTTCCCAAATGTTGATGGCCTTAGAGATAGAATCTTGGTTGAGGCTCATAATGCTAGATACTCTATACACCCTGGGACAACAAAGATGTATAGAGATTTGAGAGAAATCTATTGGTGGGGTAGTATAAAAAAGGACATTGCAGAGTTTTTGTCTAGATGCCCAAATTGCCAGCAAGTTAAGGTTGAGAACTAAAGGCCTTGTGGTGTAGCCCAGAACATAGAGATTTCGGAATGGAAATGGGAGATGATTAATATGAACTCCGTGATAAGCTTACCTCGATCCTATAAATAGCACGATTGGATATGGGTCATAGTAGACAAAATGACAAAGTCAGCGCACTTTCTACCTGTCAAGACAACTGATATAACTGAGGGCTATGCTAGACTCTATAAGAAGATTGTTAGGTTGCACGGGGTCCTTACATCCATTATTTCAGACAGAGGAGCTCAGTTTACAATACAATTCTGTAAGTCCTTTCAAAAGAGGCTTAGTACAAAGGTGAATCTTAGCACAACTTTCCATCCACAGACAGACGGGCAAGCAGAGCGAACTTTACATATCCTGGAAGATATGTTAAGAGCTTGTATGATAAACTTTAAAGGTAACTGGGATGATCATTTACCTTTGATTGAGTTCTCTTATAATAACAGCTTTCAGTCCAGTATACAAATGGCACCATATAAGGCTCTTTATGGGAGAAGGTGTAGATCACCCATAGGATGGTTTGAAGTTGGTGAGGCAAGACTAATAGGACCTGATCTAGTCTATTAAGCTATGGAAAAAGTGAAGGTTATCCAAGAGCGGCTCAAGACAGCTCAGAGCAGACAAAAATCTTACACAGATGTTAGAAGAAGAGATTTGGAGTTTGAGATAGGCGATTGGGTGTACTTAAAGGTATGTATAATGAAGGGAGTTATGAGATTCAGGAAGAAGGGGAAGCTCAGCCCACGATATATTAGGCCATATCAAATTCTGAGAAGAGTGGGTATCTTTGCTTACGAGTTAGAGTTACTAACAGTGTTAAGTGTTATACATCTGGTGTTTCAGATTTTGATGCTTAAGAAGTTCTTGGGAGATCCCTCTCTAGTTGTCTTAGTTGAATGTTTTGGGATTAAGGACAACTTCTCTTATGAAGAGATTCCGGTGCAAATATTAAACCGGCAAGTTCGTAAATTGAGGATCAAAGAGATAGCTTCTGTGAAAGTATTGTGGAGAAACTAATTTGTGGAAGAAGCCACATGGGAAGCAGAAGAGGACATTAAGGCCAAGTATCCACACTTGTTCATTAGCCTAAATGAGGATCTTGAAGGTAAACTTTCGTCTTTTCACCTCGAAAATATATGTTTATTAAGTTAGGAAATCTTATGGTTTGAGCTAGCTTTGTTCGTATCTTTTTCATTCGAGGACAAATGATCCCAAGGGGGATATACTGTAACACCTCATGAAATAACAAAAATACCCCTGGAATTGACCTTATAAGTAACGTATCTTCTCTTGTTCCATTTGCAAATTCGAGATCGGATTTGTGATCAATGCGAAAAATCGAGTCAGAAAATTCCTCGACTCGACAAAAATTTGAAAAAATGCAAATTATTTTATCCAAGTGAGCTTAAAATAGTGAGATTTCCCCACCACTTCCGTGACTCGGAGTGGAAGCGGAACCATACTTAGAAATTTTTCAAAAATTTATGGAAAGTCAAAAATTTGCAAAAAAGTGTTAAAAAACACTAGTACGCGAAGGAGCAAATTTCATTTTTTGGGGGGAAGGGCAATTGTAACCTTTTCACACCCTATATCCTAAACTAAGTCAGTTTTTAATATGATTAAATTTCAAAAATATATTTCTTCACATTCATATGTTAAAAGCAAGAAACCCTCCCCAGAACTTCAAGTGTAGAATTCAAGGACATTAGGAAATTCAAGAATATTCTTTTAATCTTCCAAGTAGTCATTCCAAGGTATATAAGGCCACCCTAAAAATATTACTTTCAGAATATTTTAGACCCTTCAATCTAGTTTTCATTCCAGAAGTTCCAGCTTGGTTGAGATCATACCCATGAAAAAGTATGTGAAAATTTTAGTAAAGTTTCCTTGCGTATGCATAGGTTCTTGATGAATATTACAATTCTTGATCCCTATATGATCCAATTATAGAGTTATTATCAAGTTTGTATTCATTTATGACCAAGGTTTATATTTGTTGAGTTTTTTTTGAAAATCTTGATATTAATTCAACAAAGGAAAAGACTAGTTTGAGCATCTTTTAAGCTAGCATCTTTTAAGCTAAGTTCAATAATGTATTTGAAATGTTTACCCTTGCAAATTAGCCATGAAATCTAGCATATTTTGGATCACTGAGTTGATTCTAATTATCAGTAAGTTAAAGATTTTAGAGAGAAAGCTAAGAAAAGTTAAAGTTGGGCTAAGTTTCTGAAAGATAAGATCTCAAGAATTTATTCTTTAAATGTTATGAGCTATATAAAATATTTTTGGGAGTATTATTGAGCACCAATATGGGTGAGAGTATAATAAATTACTCGAACTCATAAATTATATAGCCACCATATGATAAGATTGTACTACGGTACCTTCCTTTTTAGCCACTTGGATGGCCCAGATTTGGGATAGATTCACTCCCCTAGTTATTTATGCCCTACCCCAGCAAAGTATCAGACGGCTCTAGCAGCATGGGCAAGACGATGTGTCACCACGAAACTCATAATGGTGATTGTCGGTTAGAGAAACTCCTCAAGCTAAGAAACTAAGTTTTTCGTATCAATTTTCAGCATGTTATTTTTAGCATACAAGTCTTATGGTTATTGTTACTTCCCTTATATATTATTATTATATCTTTTGAGATGCATTATGATGTCCCTATTAAATGTTTTGGCCATCTTACATACCGTACATTCCATTTACTGACGTCCTTAGGAGATGCAGGTGACAGAGTTCCTCAGCAGCCACTTCGATGAGAACTTGATAGCTTCCAGACAGTGGTAAGGCCTCTTTTCAATTTGAGGCTCCTATATTCATGTTATTTCATTTTCAATATTTGCTTTTAGTTTTGGTTACTTGAGGTCTGTATCAATAGCCCTTTTAGACAGTTTAGTAGAGGTTCCATAGACCATGTATTAGTATTTCAATTTTTAGTTCATTCGGACATTGCTTAAAAGTTTTCGTATTTAGCTTATGCAGACAATTTAGATCATCTTATTGCTTTTATGATTTTTTCACTATTATGAGTCTTCCCAGAGTGAGTAGCCAGGCCACGTGGTTCACTTGGGACCAAAAATAGTTCCCGAGTACCGACCACGTCCAGGGTATAGGCTCGGAGCATGACAGATAGAATATCTATATAAAAGACTTTTATAAATAAATAATTCATTACAGTTAATGAATTAGTTGCGAGCGAAACAGCAAAGCTCATTGTTCATAGAGCACTCGGTCGCCTGGGAGACTAGACTAGAATAGTCTGTCGACTCTTTATAGTTTGTTCAGTATGTGTTTGTAGACGCAAAGTAGTGTGTTTCTTCTTTTTCTTTATTTGGTGAAGATCTACTCCTATGCTCAGTGTCTTTGTTTGCAAGTATCACTAGTAGTCTTCCGTTGTTCACTTTGTAATGTTGTTTGTCTAGTTTGTGTATCTGTGTGTAAGCTTCCTTATTCCCATGTAACGGCTATTAACAAATAAAAAATGATGAAATGATCTTGCTTTGTTCCTCGGTTGAAAAGAGAAATCTTGAGCAATCGGAGAAGCACTTTGATTATGTATCTTTTTATAAGTTCATAATTAAATTTTAATGTTTCTCTGCAATGTTTATTATCAAACGAGGTACATACTTTAATCATGTGCAAAGCGCGTACAATAAGACTAGTATTATCAAAAGGAGAGGATAAAATCACTGCATTCGACCAAGTGGCAGCCTATAAGTATACTGTATAGCATAATTAGTTAGATTAGTTATTAGTTAATTTAAATAATAAATTCAATTTTTAAAACAAAATATATATTAATATAAAACAGCTTCTAACATTACATTAAAAAGGTTTTAAAAAATAATATTTAATAACATTTAACTAACTTTAAATACATATTTAAGCAATACACAAAATTGTTAAAAAAAATGTTAGCATGTAAAAAAGCTATTTAATATTTTAAAATTATTAAAATAACTAAATAACATTCATATATATATATATATATAATTACAAAAAAGTGGAAAAGAAATGCACAAAATAAAATTACCCTATGCATGTTGTTGAGGAAAAAAGAATTAATGATTATTTGAAATTTGCAAGTTATCAACTCCTAATATATCTCAACCAATTCTCACAAAAATAATTTAGTGATTAATTTTGAATTAAGCAAAAACTAAAAATAAAAGTAAAAATTGCTTGACACTGAAAAAAGAAAAAGAAAACTGAAAAAGCACTAATGTAAATTTAAATTATATATACGTATTACCAAAAAAAAGTTTAAATTAAGTATTTCTTAAAACTGATTTGTAACCAATCAAATGGGAGTTTAATTTTCAAACAATAAAACTTAAAATAAACAAGATTTGGTAACCAACTAAATTAGAAGTTTTATTTTTTAAAAAATAAATCAAATAAATCAGAAGATACTGATAAAGACAATAAATTTTCTAATACAGTTTCAAATTTTTCTATCATGTTTTTTACTTCCCTTAATAAAAAAGATTGAAAAGAGGAAGACAACTGAGAAAATAGAGATAGAAAAAATTATTTGCATACCTTAGATACATCATTATCTATTTTTTCTGATGGATGATTGTATCGTATTATTATTGAAGAAGTAGTGTAACGACCTGGTCCAATACTGTGAAGTATTATCCGCTCTTAAGCCTAGCCCGTTATGGATTTGTCCCTTTGGGCTCACCCCAAAAGGCGCCTCACAGTATATAGACCAGTCCTTTTACTCATATATCCAACATCTTTCTTGTGTTTTGCCAATTGTGGGACTTCTCATCTTAAGGTGGGTTGTTACATATACCCCCTCTATGAACTCAATATCCTCGCTAAGGTTTGCCCCACCGTATGAGATTCGCCTAGACTCATTACTGAGGTCTGCCCCTCGTCACCGAGATTTTCTAAACTCAGTTGAACTCTAACTCACATCGACAAGGTTGACACAAGAGTGGTTCTGAAACCACGTGAAACGACCTGGCCCAACACTATAAAGTGTTGTCTGCTCTTGGGCCTAGCCCATCATAGATTTATCCCTTTGGGCTCACCTCAAAAGGCATCTCATAGTATATAGACTAGTCCTTTACTTATATACCCAACATTGCTCTTGTCTTATGCTTGTTAGGCCCTGAGCCTACACCCTGGACGTGACTGACACTCAAAAAATATTTCTAGTCCCAAGAGAAGCACTTGGCCTGGTTAACTTACTCAGCAGAAGACATTAATACCATAATGAACTAGAACGGGCTCAAAATTCATGAACTTAAAGATATAATAGAAATATATACAACTCTAACTCAAAACCTTTCAAATAAGTTCAAAGAAATAACTTGAACGATATGTTTCTAGTCTATGAAGCCTGTAAAGTACTAGCTTTGAACAATGCAGCAGAGTAGGCTCATGGGTACCTCAACAAAAATAAATACAAAGAATGAAGACTCCCAAGCTCCTCTAGATGCAAAGAGGCCTCACCGACCACGGATGGGAACTGCCCTACTGAGCATCTGCTAACATAGACACCTGCATCTGCATTATGATACGATGCAGCGTCAAAGGCGTCAGTACATGGAATATACGGTATGTAAGATGGCCAAAAGTACTAAAGATAGAATACTTACTTTAAAACTTCACCTTGAGATAGTTTAACTAAAAAAAATATGTCATGCATATGAAACATATATATATCCTTAAGCTTGTCAAAAATGCAACTCAACATAAAATAAGCACTTAAGTTAGCACATTAATAAGCATATCTGAATATATATAAATATGGTACTCAAAAGCGTAGCTCTGTAATTGGTCCAACTCAGTTAGTTATACAACATAAATAAAGAAACACATTAATAAAGAAATATTAAATCTCAATATGTAGAATAATAATCTTTACTTCTTGAGGAGTTTGTCTAACCGACAACCATCACTATGAGCTTCGTGATCATACAACATCTTGCGCACATTACGAGAGTCATCTCGTACTTTGCCGAGGTAGTGGACGAATAACTAGGGGAGTGGATCCATCCCAAAACTAGTGCATCTCAGTGGCAAGTGAGGAGTTGTACCTTGGTATAATCCTATCCTATGTTGGCTATATAGTTTATGAGTTCAAGTAATTAATTCTACTCTCGCTCATATTAGTGCTCAATACTACTCCCAAAAATAATTTTTATATCGCTCATACTTCAAGAACACTCTTGTTCAAGGCATTTCTTCTCTTGAGACTTAGCCCAGCTTTAATTTTCTCAAACTTTTTTCAACTTGTCTTAAACTTTCTCTATCTGAAAATACTATTATTTCAAGTGTCTCAAAACATAACTTTATTACTTAGCTATCTTTCAAGTACAAAGCTTCAAATACTTCTTAAAACTTGGATCAAAACTGTCTGAAATCATAGACTTCTTGCTCTCTATTCATAATATATTTAATTAAACAAAAAAAAACTTTTTTAGAGTTAAAAGTAAGGTATCTAACTTGATAGATTTCTATAGTAACTTTAGGATTGACTAATATAACACTTAAACGTAGCAGCTCAACTCAAGACTGCAATGCAATAGAAGAATTTAGTAAACCACGTACTTTTCTTACAAAATAGAAAATTAACAAAATTGCTCAATATAAAGAAATCTTGTAGCAACCTACCAACTTAATATTTGGGAAAACTAGTAATTACATAATGAAAAAATAATATATGAAGATTTCTGTAGGCCTTAAATACTTAAGGATCAACTTCTTGGAAGAACTTGGAAGAATTCTTGAAAGCCCTAGCTTTGCATCTTGAATATACGCTTGAGTTTTCTTGAACCTATTCTGATGTTTGTTAAGAGAATACTACATTTTATGATTAAAACAAGTAAAAACCGACTAACTAAGGTCTAAGGAGGGTGGAAAGAGTCGAAATTACCCTCCCTTCATTAAAAGAGCGACAGTTAGAAATTATACACATGTGGATTGTTTCTATTTTTCTCGAATTTTATGTTCCGTCGAATTAACAAAAAAAATTAAAAAACAAGTAAGGATCTACGTCCCAAGCGCATCGTGTCAGGGGCGCGAAAAAATCACTATTTTAGAAAATATTTGAAAAAAATTATTTTGACTTAATTGCTCTAAAATTGAGTCAAGACCTTTTTCACACTGATCGCAAATTCGTTCTTGAATTTGCCAACGGAACATGGGAAGACATGTTATGCGCAAAGTTGAATCTAGGGGTAATTTAGTCTTTCACTGGGTGTTACAATGCCGATGTGAGGCTTCTCATCTCAACATGGGCTGTTACAAGCAGTATCTAATGTTATATTTAACAAAGGCATATGCTTTATTTTCAATTGAAGTTGCTATGTTTATAAAAGATTTATAATTATTGCAGCCAAAATTTTAAGATTTATAGAATTTGTACATCATAAAAGAGAACAAGTTAGATTATTTATATTTTTTTATTGCATTAATATCGATGTAATATCTAGTATGATATTTAACAAAGGTACATGTTTTTCTTTTCAATTGAAATTTCGACGATTCTGAAAGATCTACGATTGTTCCGGTCAAAATTATAGAATTCATAAAATTTATATACCATAAAAGAAAACAAGTTTGATTATTTAGATTTTTCATTTGTTTGTGCACTTTTGAATAACTTCATAGATATATACTTGAGATTATGAAAGATCTACGATTGTTCCAGTCAAAATTATAAAATTTATTAAATTATATCTCATTAAAAAAAAGTTTGACTATCTATATTTTTCATTTGTTTGTTCATTTTTTAATATCTTCATAGATATAAGCCTAAAAAAGTTATCAGTCTACAATTAATATATTTGTCGATACACATAAGTATTTTATTTTAAATAGAGAAGTCATATTGAAGATTATTTATTTTTTTTATTTTGGAAGTAATTTCTTAAAATAAAATTTCTATATTTATTTTTTTAATCATATTGATAATTCTTTTTATTTGGTGGTTTATAGTTAGATTTTATTATTCTAACTGTTCAAATTAAAAAGGATCAAAAGTACAAATGATTATGATATAATTATTAAGTTATTCAAATAAGTATTATTAATTATTCATTTCATTATGATTAATTAATTCTTAACTTTCTTGCCTTAAAATTTGAACATGTTATGATGAGTTACTTGATTCTTTATTTTGAAATCACCGAATGATTAGATAAGTGAAAAATCTCGACCACAAGAATTGTAACAAAAGATTAAGAAGAATATCGCACTCCCATAATAGAAAATATAAAACTGAGTTTTCGAAGAGAGAATTATCTTTTTTTAAAAAAAATTATTTGTCAAGCCCCACCCTGGGGTCGTGACCAGTGCCCGATACGGGCACGCAAACGCATACTAAACCAAATTCCTTTATAACCTAGTCTGAAATTCTACCAAAATTTTGGCAGAGTTTTC
>JAOTQJ010004545.1:0-18602 GCA_025642045.1 Solanum sejunctum
CGCTCCAATTATAATTAAGCACTGCGAACTTACTTAATTTAAATTACGCCATGTTCGTCATAACTTTTCCAATTGAATGATTTACTTCGATTGAAATAATTACGAGGTCTAACAATATGATTTTTATAAGATTATAGTTATGACAATAATGTGATCTCATAAATGTCTATGATATTGACTCTTTGAGCATATTGGGTTTTTACACCTTATTGAAAATTATGAATGAGCTATTCCTATGTATGAAAAGTATGATGTGAATTATGATTTGACTTTTGAGCCCAAGTATGGATGATTACGAATATGTTTGGCTTTTAAGCCCAAGGATACATTGAAATGATTTGAAATGACTTGCCCCTCTTTTGAAAGAATGTATATGTATACATATTCTTATGGGATGATGAATTAGCACCGACGAGATTGAAGGCGTTAGGGCTATCCCCAAGAGTCCTCTTCCTTTCTCTTAAACTATGTAACAATATATATATATTAAATGGTAACCCTCACTGAAATGGGAGGCTCATATGGTGCAGTTACAAGACATTGATGTTTGAGGCTCATCCCATTAGTTGAGGCATAACCCGCTAGAAATGTTATGAAAATCCTATCCGAAAAGGGAGGCCCATAAGGTAGGTTAGTTCTCTGAAATGGAAGGCCAGTAAGGAGAAGTATGGTTTACCTTTAGCAAGTAAACCACCTATTTTTCGGTGTAGGGATAACATCAGAATTTCAAGTGATAACTCGCTTAGTCTTATATTGGTTGAGGTCACATCTCCTCTTTATATAAGCTTTGTGCATTTCATGCATTATGGATTTCATGGCATATTCTTATATACTCTTCTTTGGATATGTGCTTCTTTCTTTATTATGTACCCTTGCTATTTCATAATATTCCATTTGCATTGCACGCCTACACACTTAGTACGTTCAAATATACTAATGCATACTTTTGCCTATATAATCTAACCATCTAGGGGCATGATATGATATTGGAGTTCTGAATCTGGATGTACTAATTGAGGGAGTGACTATTTGGTATCTCAAGTCCCAAATGAAGCTCTCCATCATTGTGAGCCTCGATGGTCACGTTCGAGAGTTTGAGTCCTGGGTGATGCTCCCCGCGATCCGAGTCCCGTTGGTCGCAACTGCAGGGCTAGGTACAAATCCAGATATTATTGACCGAGCACTGCTATCACGATCCAAGCCTAGGGTTTAGATGTGACACAATGAATGGGACGCCTAAAGGCAACCCAAACAAACCTCTTAGCATATCGTTGGCATATCCTTGGTTTTTCGGACACAATAAAAGCTAAATAGGTACATAGAAAATAATTTCTAAGGGAAGAAAGGTTTTGAACTCACACTATAGGTATCTTATAGGAAAGAGGATAAATATGAATCACATAGCAAATAAGTCTAAGGGGCTATGACTCACGCTTTGGGGGTATTTAGGGACTTGGGACTTTCATTACTTTCCACCATAATCAATAGCATCAAATAGCATCACACATAAGGGATAAAGTCTAAGGGATAAGTCTCCATAAAATCTCAACATCAAGAATAGGTACATAGCATAGTATCCAACAACACCTCTAAGCATGAATAGGACGAGGGCCAAGACATGTTCAAGGCTCACCCTCAAACTAAAAATAAAGTGGAATAAAGTCTCAACATAAGTAAGATAGAAATAAGATATTGTCTCCGAACTAGAGAACTCAGCAACTCTCCTTTTTCAATGATCCGAAGCCAACCACGTGGAGGATATCGATGAGCATCAGTCCCTACATGGTTAAATCATTCAGGCATAAAGTATGCGTTAGTACTTGAAATGTACTAGTATGTAGGTATGCAATACATGAATAGAAATAAAAAATGAAATGATTCATCCTAAGTCTTGTGATAAAAATGATATATTAACAAAGGCATTAGTAAGCCATAATCAAGCTAATATTATTTAAACATAAGGGTCAACTTTAGACATAACATAGTAGGATGTATAGATAAACATAATCGAGAAAAAGAAAATTATGTAAACTTGCAATATACATATGGGTGATCATTTAGACATCTTACTCTCATCATAGAACATGTAAAAATGCCCATGAGAAATAAAGAACTTACCCTTACTTGAATGCATGATAGGTTACATAAACATAAATTAATGAGAAATACATGATGTCATATATAATTTAAGTATTAATATTATTGGATGAACAATACATCACTTTACATAAAATACTATTTTATTATGCAAAGAATATTGGTCATCATACTGAAGACCATCTCACACACCTATAGACATCATTATGTACCTTTAGGGGAAATACCATTTGAACTTGTGAAATAATGAATAATAGGAACTTTAGATCACCTTTGGACATAACATAAAAGAACCGTTTAATCATCATAAGAGGGACAACTTAGAACTATAAGGAGAACTTGAACATGTGTGAGAGCAGCCTTTAACTGACATAAACCATGTGAGCTAAGCCATGGAGTCCCGATTATTTCCCTACACTAGAGTAAAGGGTGGAGTTACTTGCCAATACAACCTTCTATGATGCCTTAGTGGATCCACAAAAGCTTTACTATTGAGTAACCTCTACTATAGGTTGATCAGGAAATCCACCTCTACTAGCGGGTGATTCCTATTTCCTATAGTAGCACATAGTTATGGGACAATGAGATTCTACTAACGGTCTCTTGCCTCTTCTAATAGGGAGCTTACACATCTATTTCAAGGTCCACTCGGTGCTAAGTAGACTCTCACGGAATAATTATAGGGAGGAATCTTGAAATTTATTAGTGGAGAGGTATTCTACTAACCCATCTCATAAGCCTTGTGAAACAATGGAGGGAAATTCTACTAACCGGTTCCATAAATATTTTGAACATTAATCATCATCATAAGTATAAATACTATATCTTGGCTAAGCCTCTACTATCAGCTAACATTATAATCTTGGCTAAGCCTCAACTATCAACTAGCATCATCATCATATCCCTGTACTAATGTGTCATCATTTCATATCCCTCTACTAACAGGTTATCATAGTCTCATAATCATAAGTAGCTGGTGACTCATATTTTTTTATTCATTAATGTTGAATTTCATAAGACTAGTCCCATTGGATATACAAAAATGAGGGTAACCCTGAGATATAACATAATATCATAGGAGGGCTTTACAATAACATAACTTTCATAACAGTTCAATGATTTTCACATAATACTTGATATACTTCATCCTCCATAACATTCATAAACTAGCATACATATAGCGAACCCTTTTCATTATGCATAAGAAACTTCATTATCAAACCCTCACCATTAAGAATCATTCACAATTAGCAAACTCAACTTGATAATTGGGTGGGCTCATGTATGTAATTTTAAATCATGTGACTCAAGATGACTATGCATGGAAGTAATACATTTCATCAATTTATATCATCTCTAGAACAAGCCATCTCAGTCATACATATCATCTTTTAAACCATGGACATGAAAACATGAAATCCATCTCATACAATCCTCAACTCCATAGTGTCTCATGGTATTACAATATTTATAGCTTCGAATATCATAAACTAGATCATCAAACCATCACATCATAATATCAAATAAAGGGTTTTATGTCATTCATAACATTTATAAAATTCTGATGAACTCATAACATGCTTAATTTTCCTTCAACATCAACCACATCCATAAATCACATGTGCTGTAATAAACCTTCATTAGATAAGAGATTTGCCACATAACTTAGTCAAAACATGTTGGGTATATGTGTTAAGCTTAAAATCATAGAATTCAATAATAAGGAACATGAGAGGGGTAAATTAAAGTCATTTAAGAAGTCATTCAAATAACCCAACAATATACTTGAAAAACTCCAATTTGGGTGTCATGAAAACTACTCAAAAATTCATAATATGTTAGAGTCTTTCAAGATGCCACAAATTACAATGCTTTAATGTAATAAATATATCATAGTCTCAATCATTAGTAGGAGCCCATGCATCAATAAATCAAGAATCAATAAATTTCTAACACTTTTCATGTAAGGGAGTGATAATAGAAAATACCCATAAAGAATTAGTAATCAGAATCATGAAATTTGATAAAAATAGTTTTGAGGCTCCATGGGTGAAAAGACCTATGGATGAAGACCCACATACCTTATACTTGGAGTTTTCTGAAGAAAAACTTGAGGAGGACTTGGGCCTTAACTTGTTTTTCTTGAATTCTAACAAAACTTCTTGAAAATCTTGAGAATTAATAGAGGATTTGGTGAAGATTACAGAGGAATTTGAGAGGTTTTTGGTGAGTTTGGGAGTTGAAAAATGGCTGAGGATGAAGGTTTCACGTGTATATAGACATTGGATAATTACCCAATTGTCCTTAAGTTAAAAGGAAAATTTTTGACCTAAGGCGCATCCAGTTCGCATCGCAGCCATGATGCAGACAAACACTGGTCTGTGAAATTTCACCAAAAAAAAGAAACTTTTTTGGCACAGTAAAATCTACCTTATAGATAACCATTTCTCCACACAATTCTAACCTCTGAACAAGAATGTGAAGTTAGATTTGCAAAATTCTGCATGGATTTTGAGACATTAAAAAAATACATTATATGGTATTTTCGAGCTATGTTGAAGGGTGTTTCCATATCACCCCTCGGGAACATTAATCCTCGAATATGGATAGAGATAGAATGAGTAGAATGGAATATCCATCAACTCCTTACTAAAATAATAATGCAAATTAAACATTGTTTTCATGCAACTTTCCAAGTCTCTATCATGTAAATCATTTTAAAAGCATGAGTATTACATTTTCATAATTGCATGTGAAACTTCAATCAACTTACTTCATGATCATGCTTGCATAACAAGTTACATGTGAGTGCTAGCTAAATGATGCATAGGAATGATCATAAACTACCATTGTTACTAATATGCCAACACAACCACTGACTAATACTTCAATCATAGCACCACCACTTATGAAACCACTTCTTACTAACCATCACAATATTCAAGGAAACACATACATACCGGGCATAGTGTTATGAGCTCTCTATCTTCCCTTCCTAGCGACCACCAGGCAATCCCTTCTCTTATTCCCTAACTCACCACACTCAAAGCAACCTTCTTGACCCACCAAACATACTCCAAGGTGCATCTTACCGCACTTTTCACAAGTAGGATATGGATTTCTTTTCTTCTTACTCCTAGCCTTCGGCATCGTGGTAAATGACAATCCACCCTCATCAAAATGAGATCTCCTAGCCTTCGGCATCTTGGTAAATGACAATTCACCCTCATCAAAATAAGCTTTCTTAAACTCTCTTTCTTCTTATCTTCTCATGTTCAATATGCTCCATATACATCATGAGCCTTAAAATACTTATCTTCTTTTCTAGAAAAATGGTCCCGCACTCTTGGATACGCAAGTCGGATAATCTCGACATAAATTTGCTCATTCATGCACGGGGGTTGACAACCAATGATGGGGCATACTTGGATAGTTGGGCAGAACTTAAGCGAATACTCCCTCATACTCATATTCCTTTGCTTGAGTTTTATAAATTCGTTCATCTTAGCTTCCCTCAACTCTAAGGAAAAGAAACGATCTAGAAATATATGCTTAAACTCTCCCCAAGAAACAGAACCCAAATCTTTACTCCTTTCATTCTTCCATTGAGCATGCCGTATTTGAGCAACCCCTTTCAGTTGAAGGCTGCTAATTCTTCCTTTTCCTCCGAAGTCACACCTATAACGACCAACACCTTATGTACCTTGTCCAAAAACTCTTGTGCATCCTCCTCCACCTTTGAACCATAAAACTCAGGAGGATTCATCTTAGCAAAATTCTTTACACTTGAAGTTGGGGTAGAAGCATTCAGAACATTAGCACTTTGGTTGACTTGACTGGCTAATACTTATGCCATCATGGTTAACGCGACCCTAAACTACATATGAGAAACATTCTCCTCTTGTTGCACAGGAGGTGCTTGACCTTTGGCACCACCAATTGGCATACGTGCTCTTCTCGCCGACATCTTCTAGAAATGGAAAAGACGGTGTCATTAGGGAGAGGAATAACCTTAGATGTTTGAGAAGTATTTATGAACCTACTGCTATGACATGAAGCTTGTCATGACCCAAGCATAGGGCCTAGACGTGACATAGCGAATGGGAAGCCCGAATGCAATACAAACAAGCCTTTGAGCATATTATTTGCATATCCTTGGTTTTGTCAAAATAATAAAAGATAAATAAGCACATAGTAAATAATTTTTAAATGAAGTGGGGCTTTGGACTCATGTTATGGGGATCTTATAGGGAAGAGGATAAACATGAATCATATAGTAATTAAGTCTAAGGGGCAGGTAAGTATGACTCAATCTATGGGAGTATTTAGGGACTTGGGACTTTCATCACTTTCCACCATAATCAATAACATCAAATAACATCATACAAAGGAGTAGGATCTAAGTTATATGTTGATGTGCTGTAATAATGCAACATATTTGATGCCCAAAACACGAGATTTTTCAAGTTCTTAATGTGAATTTTTTTCATGTTTTTATGTATTTTTGTGTTAGTTGTGCAGAAAATATAGGTCTACATGATTTTTTGAGAAAATTAGAGATTTTGCTAAAGTACAGGACATACAAGTCACCCTACGAGTCATAGCCCAAGCTACGAGTCGTAAGATGCTCTCATAGCATGTAATAGTGAGAAAAATTAAGAATCTGTAAAGTGAAGGTCAGCCATATGAGACTAGTCTAAGAGTCGTAGGTCTCATTATGACTCGTATGGGTTGGGTTCGTAGCAAGGGATAGTGAGGCAAAAGTTTGGACCAATAACTGAGGGCCTAGACTACGAGAGGAGCATATAAGTCATTGCTCAAGTAATGACTCGTAATATTGGGTCCTAGCAGTCAAGTCCAAAATGTCAAGTACTATCTATGAGACCCCGATTAAGACTCGTAGGCCACCCTATGAGTCGTACCTGCATGACAAACCTACTGCCAACTGTCTTTTCATATAATTTTTTTGGGTGATTAATAAATAGTATAAATGTTTAATGATACGGTTTTAGAAAGGAGACTTCAAATTTTGAATCTTGGATTCCACTTTTTGAATATTCTCTGTATAATATTTCTAGGATTTAGTGTAGATTTTAATTTTTAATTTGAAGACCCACTTTGAGGGTTTCGAAATTCACCTTGTACTCATCTTCCATTAATCAAAGCTTGTGGTTTCCAACTCGAAGGTGTTTTATTCTTCATTATTTTAGGTAACTCTCAACCATGTCTTTTATATTCATTGTTATTGATTTTGACTTATCCATGAGTAGCTAAGCACCCACAACTTGGGGTTGTGAGAACCATTATAGTTGACTTGAAATAACCTAGACTTTGTGCATTTCTTTGATTGGGGTTTTACATGTACTATTTATTTCCCTTCGCTTTGATTGTTGTTTGGTGGTGGCCAACACCAAACCCTGCCTACTATTATGATTTCGACTAAGGTAGTGATAAATAGGAAAAGAAAAGTAAATGATAGCATTCGATTGATGTGCTCTCATCTAATCAACCAAACGTGACCAAGGGAAGTTTGACTGGGACAATGGGTAACGGTTAGTTGGCATACTATGGTTGCCGACCAAGCACCATGGTGAAATTTTACCTTCTTATTCACAAGAGGAATGGTAGCATCGAAGTTGTTGTTCTGCATATGAATTCCCAATTAGGGTTATATTGTCTAGGGTAATTGAGTCAATTAATCACGGGGAACATAATTCCCATGTTGTCCCTCATTTTGAGTGTATTCTTGCATACTTAGCAGAGTGTTTATTTTTGTTCTTCATTTTGAATCTCAAACTGCCACTATTTTAGAGAATATAGTGATTAATACTTGAAATTATTGTTAGTGGATCACTCAGGCAAGCACTGTATTCCCTGTAGATTCAACCCTAAGCTTCAGTTAGGTTTATTACTGACTGCGACCACTTTTTTATTGGAGCATGAACATCATATGTCTCCATAAAATCTCAGCATCAAATTATAGATATATAGCATAGTATCCAATAACACCTCTAATCATGAGTAGGATAGGGGCCAAGATATGTGCAAGACTCACCCTCAAACTAGAAAGTAAAGTGAATAAAGTATAAGCATAAGTAAGATTGAAATCGGATATTGTCCTGAAGTAGAGGACTCAACAACTCTCTTCTTTCAATTATCCAAAGCTATCCACGTGGAGGATATCGATGAGCATTGATCCCAGTATGATTAAATCATACAAGCATAAAGTATGCATCAGTACTTAGAATGTACTGGTATGTAGGCATGTAATGCATGAAGGAAAAATAATGAAATGATTCATGCTAAGTCTTTTAATAAAAATGGTACATTAGCAAAGGCATTTGTAAGCCATAATTAAGATAATAATATTTATACATAAGGGACAACTTTAGACAGAATATAGTAGGATGCATAGATGAACATAATCGAGAATAATCAAATTATATAAACTTGAAATATACATATGGGTGATCATTTTGACATTTTACTGTCACCATAGAATATAAAATAATTCCCATGAGAAATAAAGAATTTACCCTTACTTAAATGTATGATAGGTCACATAACTTTAATTAATGAGAAATACATGATGTCATACATAATTAAAGTATTAATATTCTTGGGTGGACAATATATTACTATACATAAAAACTATTTTATTATGCAAGGAACATTGGTAATCATAATGGAGACCATCTTACACAATTGTAGACATCATCATGTACCTTTAGGGGAAATATCATTTGTACTTATGAGACAATGAAGAATAGGAACTTTAAATCACCTTTGGACATAACTTAAAGAAACCATTTAATCAACATAAGAGGGATAAGTTAGAACCATAAGGAGAACTTGAACATATGCAAGAGCAGCCTTTAATCGATATAAACCATATGAGCTAACCCATGAAGTCCTGATGTTTTTCTAAAGCGGAGGGAAGGAGGAAGTCACTTGCCAAGGCGATCTCTTAAGATACCTAAGTCGATAGACAATAACTTTGCTATTGAGCAACCTCTACTATCGATTGATCTAGAAATCAACCTCTACTAGTGGGTGATTCTTATTTTATGCGGTGTGATGTAGTTATAGGACAATAAGATTCTTCTAATGGTCTCACCTCTTCTGAGGATGGTTCATAATTCGAAGACCTCTTTTAAAATAGGACCCATCCCTTTTACTTTGTTTATACTGGCTAGGCTCATGCCCTGCTGACTTAGCCTTCTTGCTCAAGCACTCCTCCCTATCCCTGTTCTTGTCCTCCTCAAGTTGTTGTGCATAGACCGTAAGCCTAGATATATCTATGTGCAGAATCAATAATGTCATTTTGCACTCGTTTTTCAGATGCTTGCCCAAGTCGGATATGAACTTTCTTATTTTAGACCTCATATTTGGGACCATCTCTAGAGCATATTTGGATAGTTGTATGAATTTGAGGCTATATTCTTAGACAATTATTCCTTCCTGCTTCAAGTTAACAAACTCCTCAAATCTTTGCTTCCCGCAACTCTCGTGGAAAGAAGTGATCGACAAAGGAACTTTCAAAGTCATCCCAAATGGCAGGCTCAACATCATCACCTCGACTTCTTCCCATTAATTGTATTAGATATTTGCTACATACTTGAGGTTATAGGAAGTAAGTTCAACTCCCTCAATATCCATCCTATGCATAGCGTTCAATACATTCCACATCTCATCAATAAAATTCGGGGGGTCTTCCATAATCTTAGACCCTGTAAAGACTGGTGGCTTCATCATTAGAAAATATCTAAGTCTCGTCATAGCAGTTGGATCTTAGGAGTTAGAGTTAGGAGCTTGTGAAATCCAACTTCCACTCTGGACGGGTACCACTTAGGTGAGCATAGTGATAATCCCTATGAAATCAGCCTCTGTAGTAGGAGTAGGCAAAGTAATAGATGCCTGAGGAGTTCTAGTGACTCCAGCATGTTGACTCTGGCCTCTTATTTCTATCTGAAGAGGCGCCTCTAGTAGGAGATTCTAAGTGCTGTGAGCTAAAGCATCTCTTTGGGTAGCGGTACACTTAGAAGGCATGATCTGCAAGTGCGTAATGCATGGATTAGATAGATAATTTAGTAGAGTTAAACTCTATCGTACGAACTCAGAATATGAGAAAGTGTAACAATTCCTAATGTCCTATAGTCTCTTGCTTATAAAGTGTGGTTCAGAACATACTTATAAATAAGATTCTACTAGGCACTGCTTTATAGACTCCCTAGGACATTGAACTCTGTGCTCTGATACCAAGTTTGTCACACCTCGGGAGGATATCTTTGGTATGGCCGACACTAAGAGATTACTGCTAGCCCCTAAGTGAACTACTTGGCCTCATCACATTTGTTCAATAATATTCTAATAGTGTAAGACATCAATGAATCAGAATACTTAAATGAAGAGCAATGATAAATAAAAAATCAAAGGCCAAACAGGCTATTCATCAATTAAGTAAGACTAGTGTAAAAGAAACTAGTCAATAACATCCAATCACACATCAACAATCTAGTTTATAAAGACTCTAAAATACCTGACTAAGTGGTGTTAATGAAATCCATGGCAACCTCAAAATTAAATAAAAAAGTCTAAACTCAAAGCTAGACGGAAAAACATGATATCCAGTAAAAGCATGGGAAGACTCACCAATTAGCTGAGTACAAATAGGTTCTCAATAGGGCACTTCGTGATGATTGCTAGTACCTGTCTCTACATCATAAAAAGATGTAGGTCCAAATGGACGTCTGTACGTGGAATGTACAAGTATATAAAATGGCATAAACAATCATGTAAAGGAAGAATAACATCAGCTCAAATAGCTCAACCCAAGAAGTAGGAAACTCAATCATCATCTCAAGAGTCTAAAGTAAGAATGCAATTAGGACTGACTACTTATCTATCATCTGTTTCCCATCTACTCAGATGCTATTAAGGCCTATTTGGGAGTTTCTCGAACCGACAACCATCACCTATGGGCTGGTAATGATACAATGAAGTGATGTCATTTGCTATATCCATCTAATACCTTGCTAGGGAATAGTACATCCCATCAGTGAAAATTTGTAACATCAAGTCCTCTTTTTGGGACAACAGGAAACATTCAATTTTATAGTTCAATCCTCTCCTATGCCGGCTACATATTTATTGAGTTTTAGTTGAACTTACTGCTACTCAATTGGGTGCCCAATACTCCTCCCAAGACTTAATATGCTCATAAGACATCAACCCTATGGTTAACTCATTCATCTAGTCTCATTGGACATTTGTTAACTCAATTCATCACATCAACTATCAACGCTTTGGTTACATTCTTTTAAAGTTTAGTTCTTGACTCATAGAGACTCTATCGTACATCATTCTAACTTATAGCATTCAAAGAAACAATAATGGAGTTAAAGCATTTAGGGACTCATGCATTCTCATTTAATTAAAATATGTAAGTAAAATATACTCATGCATGCTCATTTAAGTAAAATATGTAAAAATAATAAGAATTCATGGTAAGGTTCATGTAGTAAGGCGAAATCATCTAGTTCAAGCATTTAATTCATTAAAATAGTAGTTCATGCAAGATTGTGTAGAAATACATTAGAATTTATGAAAAACAAACTTCATGGAACATTCATGGGAGACTCAACTTATTCACAACTCCATTAATTCGGGTTATGGGACACATAGAGAACATAATCCATGATTTTGTTAGCCTTACATACCTGAAAGTTTTGAATCTTGAAATAGCTCGGAAGAATTCTCAAGTTTTTACTTTAAACCCAAGCCTTTTTCTCCTTTGAACACTTGCTCTAAGTTTAGGAGAGCGTTTTAGCGTAAAAAATTTGAACTAACATGTTTAGGACTTTATTTAGGTGTAAAAACGTCAGGTTTAAGCTTTGAAAGAGGGGGAAAAGATCAAAAAATCTTTCTTATAAAGATGCGAGAAGACATCTGCGGGCCCACATATAACCCATAGAAACTTCCATGGCCCAAAGGGACCCTTTCATAAATTTTTGGACATATTTTGAGGTCTTTGGATCATTTTCACAAGCCCAATATATGACCCTTAGAAGTTTCTACAACCCGTAGATTGGTTCATAAAGTCTAGGACCAAAAAATAAATTTTCATAAATTTTCTCCACGAGTTAACAGATGGGTCATAATTTTCCATGGCCTATATGAGGTTTCGTAGATCCAATTCTACTCTAGCAGTCATTAGTAAAATAGTCATAACTTTTGACCTCAAACTCCAAATGAGGTGAAATTAGTTGCATTGGAAAACTAATTCAAAGAGCTTTCATTTGGTAGGCCATGGGATAACTAATTCTTTGTGTGACAAGAGTTATGATCATGTAAAATTGACCCTTGTATAATCTAACACTAAAACTTAATTTATAAAAAAGTTTTGAACTCAACTAAGTACTAGAGGTTCCTTTTGATCTTAATCCACTTATGTCATGACCCAATCCTAGGGCCTAGATGTGACATGACCCCACCCGAAGGATCCCGAAACATGCCTCTTATCATATCATTCACACATCCTTGGTCCCAGAAGCAAAATAAACAACACAAGAGATATAAATAAGGAAAATGAGACTAAGGGAAGTTTTTGATAATTATAAAAGATTCAGGAGTCAAACCATTAGAATAAGTACATCAAATATTCCAACAACACCTCTAACATAGATGGAGAAGGGCCAAGACATTTTTCGGGCTCAGCCTCATAGTATCAAATGTTCAACATAAAGAAATATCAAATAGTAGGAGTAGCATAGCTAGTGTCCCCGACTTGAGGACTCACCAAACTTGTCTTCGAAATGCCAAAACTTGCCATGTGTAGGATGATCGAGAGGTACTTTGATTTCTACATAGTAATATCATATAAGCATAGCGTATGCATTAGTACATTTGAGTTGAGTAAGTATGTAGGATGCAACGCAATAAGACATAAGGCAACATAGTCAAAATGCATAGTCATAAGCAATGGATAAATATAGCATCGATATAGCATGCATGATCAATGCTTGAAGTAACACATGCTTGTAAATCATATAACTTGTATAGAACGTAATACGTGTGTAGAAAGAGATCATAAACTACTACTTGGAATCCAAGGCATGTCACCCCCTTGTAAGGTGATTGAGGTACCTACCCCTTTAATATGGTGAGGGCATGTCACCCCCAAACAAGGTGATTGAGGTACCCACCACTCAACATGGTGATTGGGTATGTCACCCCCACAATAATGTGGTCGAGGTATCCACCTATTAACATGGTGATTGTGTGTCACTCCCCAATAAGGTGGTCGAGGTAACCTCTCAACGTGGTGATTGGGCATGTCACCCCCCAACAAGGTGATTGAGACATGTCACCCCCTTAACAAGGTGTTTGGCATGTCACCCCCCAACAAGGTATGGTCTACTTGCAATACCATAGATACTTTTCATTAATTTAATGCATACATACAAGCTCTTAATTATCATAAAGTCAATTGACTTATAATCTATGCAATAGATCACCAAAAACTTAAGAATCCTTAGCAAGACATTTTATCAAACACTTGGCAGGTTCATAATGCTTGTTCAAAATCCTCCCATTAAATAGTGAAATAATATGAGAAAACTCAATGTAAATCAACCCACTAACATATAGTAAAACATGCATGTAAGATACCTTGAAATCCATCATCAAATCTCGTAATAGGTCATAGTTTCATAGCTCAAAACATGCATAGTCTCAATATACATAACCAATTCATAGTATAAGCTTGGAATAGTTAAACATGAACAATCAATTAATATTTCATGAAAATCCAATATAATTTATAATCAAAATCCATAATAAGAGATATCCATAGATGATACAACTTGAAAATATGCAATTTTCATAAAAACAAATTGTGCTCCATGGGTGAAAGGACCTAATGGATGAAACCCACATACCTCAAACTTTGATTTTCTTGAGTAGAGCTTGAAGAGAACTTGGAACTTGAAGAGAATCCTTGAGTTCCAAAGTTAGGCTTAAAATCTTTAAAATTTGAATGAGATCATTGGTTAGCTGTTGGAGAGGGTTTTGAGAGGGTCTTGAGTGATATAGAGTTGATAAATGGCTAAGTATAGGTGTTTTCACGCATAAGTGGGCATGGGGCTATGACCCCAATATCCTTGGGCTAAAATAGAAATCAAGTAAAAATCAAACTAGTCTACATATGGTCTACGATGTAGACCCAATGAGAAGGCAAAAGTTGTACTACTCCGTGTCCAGTCCACGTTGTGGGCTGGTTGCGGATGCATACTAGATAAGAAACTTTGGAGAAAATTATATTTTGCTACGGGTCTTCTAAAATTGGGGTTATACCTATTTATCACTTAATTGTACTCCCTGATCAAGAATATAAAGTTAAATTTTTGATATCATGCACAAATTTTGAGATATATAAATATTACGATTATAGGCATTTTTGAAGCACATTTTGGGGCATGTAAAATATCTCGTCCTTGGGAACATTCATCCTCGAATATCAAAGAGATGTGCATAAGAGAAATAATCATGAAGATTTCAGCCTTACATGGATGCAACAAATACATTTAAACATCAATTTCAAAAGCCTCAGCATAAGTGTCAAAAATCACTATAAACTTGTCAACATAAACATGAATGCATGCAAAATGACACAAGGGCCGAAACTTAAGACTTGAAATCATATAGGGGACTTTGATTAGTATCGTCTTGAGTGGAGTGGAAGAGATATGAAAGTAATTTTCTCATGTCCGCCTCGGCTTCCTATGTGGCATTCTCAACTTATTAGTTCCTCCAAAGGAGTTTGATGGAAGCTACATCCTTGTTTCTCGACCTCTTCACTTGTCTATCCAAAATTTCCATCAGAACCTCCTCATAAGTCAAATTATCTTCTACAAGACCCACCACATCCAAGGGCACTATAGCACTTAGGTCATCAACACTCTTTCTCAACGTGGATATATAGAAGACCAAATGAACCATATTCATTTCCATAGGCAACCCTAATTCATAAATAACCTTACCAATGCTTCTCACAATTCTATAAGGACCTACAAACCTTGGTATCAATTTACCTTTCTTTCCAAATCGGACCACACTCTTCATGGGTAAGACTTCCAAGTAAACCTAATCACCAACCCTAAACTCAAGATCTCTCATCTTCCCATCTGAGTAGGACTTTTGTCTACTTTGGGTTGCTTTCACTCTCTCCAATCCCTTATCAACCTAACCTTCTCCAAGGCTTCTAGGACCAAATCCAAACCTAGCAAAGCCATCTCCTCCTACTTCAAATACCCAACTAGGTACCTACAATGCCTACCATAAAGAGCTTCAAAAGGAGCCATACCAATGCTTAAGTGGTAGCTATTATTGTAAGTAAACTGAATGAGTGGAAGATGTTCATCCCAATTACCCTTAAACTCTAACACACAAGCTCTAAGCATATCCTAAAGGGTTTGGATAGTCCTCTCAGCTTGCATATCTATTTCAGGATGAAAGGTCATGCTAAGCTTAACCTTGGTACCAAGTCCTCCTTGAAAAGACCTCCAAAATGCAAAGTAAATTAAGCACCACAATCCGAAATGATAGACAAAGGCACCACATGAAATCTAACTAACTTATGTATATATAATTTGGCATAATCATCAGCACCATAAGTAGTATTGACTGGTAGGAAGTGAGCCGACTTTGTTATTCTATCCACAAAAACCCAAATAAAATCAAAATGTTTCCTAGACTTGGGCAACCCAACCACAAAATCCATGTTGATCTCTTCCTACTTCCAAGGAGGAATTTCTATATCTTGGGGTAGGCCACCTGACCTTTGAAGTTTGGCTTTCACTTGTTGGCAATTATGACAACCGGACATGAGCTTGGAAATATCTCTCTTCATACATCCTCACTAATACACCTCTTTCAAATCTCTATACATTTTTGTAGAATTGGAGTGAATGGAATAAGAAGAATAATGAGCCTCATCTAAAATCATCTTTCTCATGTCATCAACATCAAGCACACACAATCTACCTTGGTACCTAAGGGCAACATCTCAAGGAGAAAACCTCCATATTACCATCTCTCACCCAAGCCTTCAACTCTAGCAAGGCAGGGTCAAGATCTTTTTTTCTTTTTCCTTGTCAATCCAGGAAGAATTAGAACCATCAACCACCACTAGACCACCATTATCAACTTCATCCAACCTAACACCCAATCTACACAACCAGTGAACTTTTTTGTCTACCTCTTTGCCACCATCATCAATATGAGCTAGACTTTCCATAGACACCCTACATAAAGTATTGGCCACAATATTTGCTTTGCCTGAGTGATAATGCACACTCACATCATAGTCTCTAAGGAGATCTAACTACCTTATTTATCTCAAGTTAAAATCTTTTTGGGTGAACACATATTGGAGACTCTTGGCATTGGTAAACACATCAACATGAACCCCATACAAGTAGTGACACCAAATGTTCAAAACAAATACTACGGCTGCCAATTCAAGAACATGGGTGGGATAATTCTCTCATGCACCTTAAGTTATCTAGACGCATATGCTATCACCTTACTATTTTTCATCAAAACAAACCCCAAACAAATCCTTGAGCCACCACAATATACAACAAATCCTTCCAACCCTTTCGGTAAAG
This sequence comes from Solanum sejunctum, assembly GCA_025642045.1. Taxonomy (NCBI): domain Eukaryota; kingdom Viridiplantae; phylum Streptophyta; class Magnoliopsida; order Solanales; family Solanaceae; genus Solanum; species Solanum sejunctum. The sequence continues at coordinate 16,767 of JAOTQJ010004545.1, forward strand.
ACAAGATAGGAGCAGAGACAAGCTTATCTTTCAAAGTTTGGAAACTCTTCTCACATTCATTAATCCACACAAATTTTGACTTCTTTAGGGTTAACTTAGTCATAGGAGAAATAATATAAGAGAAACTATTTACAAACCTCCGGCAATCACCTGCCAAACCCAAGAAACTTCTAATGTCTGATGGAGTCAACGGTCTAGGCTAATTTCTAATCAGCTCCATCTTAGGATCTACCTTAATGCTATCACCCGATGCCGTATGCCTTAAAAAAGTAACCGTCTTTCAACAAAAACTCACATTTTTCATATTTAATATACAACCTCTCTTCCTTCAAGATTTACAGCACCACCCTTAAGTTATTCACATGCTACTCCTTATTGTGGGAATAAATAAAGATATCATCAATAAAAACCACTACAAACAAGTCAAGGTAGAGTTTAAAGATCCTATTCATGAGATCCATAAATATACCCTATGCATTAGTCAACCCAAAGGACATGACCACTAACTCAAAGTGCCCATACCTAGTCTAGAAAGCCATCTTGGGAATATCACATTCCCTCTCTTTCACTTGGTAATATCCGGATCGAAGATCAATCTTAGAAAAGTGACTAGCCCCTTGAAGTTGATCAAAAAGGTCATCAATCCTTGGTAGAGGGTACTTGTTCTTTATGGCTAATCTATTAAGTTGCTGATAATCAATGCACATTCTAAGAAAACAATGCTTTTTTTCATAAATAACACCGGTGTATCCAAAGGTGACTTACTAGGCCTTATACAATCCTTCTCCAACAAATCCCTCAATTACTTCTTCAACTGTTGGGGCCATACGGTAAGGGGGAACAGAAATGGGTTGAGTATCGAGAAGGAAGTCTATACCAAAGTCTATTTTACTTTGGGAGGAACATCGGGAAGCTCATCAGGAAAAACATCAAAAAACTCATTAACGACTGAAACTGACTCAATAAGAAGGACTTTAGATTCAACATCCCTAACCCTCACAAGATGATAGAGGCAACCCTTAGATATGAACTTTTGGGCTTTAAGGCAAGAAATGAATCTACCCTTGACCACCACATTACTACTCTCCCACTCAAGGATGGGTTTATTAGGGAATTCTATGGGTTCTACAACCAATAGAAGCATAATGTGCATGTAACCAATCCATCCAAAAAATGACATCAAAATCCATCATATCTAATTCAACAAAATCACAAGGAAAGTTTTTATGAAAGATGAATACGGGATAATTTCTATAAACTCTTTTAGCAACAATGGACTCACCAACAAGTGTAGACATCTTAGGACCCGCAACGTAATTTAAACGCTGAACATCTTTAATTGGTTTGATTTAATAAAGTTTGGGACCAAATGTAACATTTTACCTAAGTTAGGTCCTTAAGAATAAAAGGGATGTGGGGTCAAGGTGGGTGTCTTTTTTTGATTGGAACAAGTGTATATGTGTGTGCCTATATATATAAGAGTATATCTTATACAAGATATACATTCTACACTTAGCAAAAAATTTGAAAAAAAACTTGTTCCACAAAGCAACTCTCGGGTTGCTACTGTAAAAAAGGGGATAATTCGATTTTTTCGTGTTTTTGATTATTTGATGCTTCAAGCTCGGTATATTTAAGTGCCTAAGTTGCGTGGTGGCATTGGTTCATCGAAAAAACCCCTAGTTTGTGAGCTACAAAAGTTTTGGTTATAGGAAAGGTTTGAAAGGTATGTTAAGTTTTGTTGTTGTCTATGTTAATCAATGGTTATGAAGGTGTTAGACATGTGTTAAAATGATGATAAAACGCAAAAATAGGATTGGTTGTTAACGGAATTAT
>JAOTQJ010004556.1:0-18602 GCA_025642045.1 Solanum sejunctum
TATTCGGTACGTCCTTCGTACTGACCCCTTCCTTCGGGAGGGCTGCGTTCATGCCCGTAGGTACCGACGAACAGGTGCGAGACCCTCTGGCCTAGGATCTCTTTTTTCAGCTGCAGTGCCCTTTTGTTTCAGGAGCCAGTTTTTGGTATCTTGCCATGTTTTGTGTATGAGTGATATATATATATATACTGTGCGACATCTGTGTTTAGAGGTGTGTGGATACTAGTGAGTAGTGTGTTTGTGAGATATACGTGAGCACATTTTCTATATTATGAATGTGATACTTAATCAGGCGGCGAGACCGCATTACTCTATGTTTGACATTATTATTAGGCGGCAGGACCGCACTGGAGACCTTGCCAACCCGCATCTATGTATATGTGTAAATGACTATATATATTTATATTGTGTCTAGGTTGCTGCTGGACTTTCTTTGCAGGTGCGGTTAGTGAATAAAATAGAGGAAACTCTGCCGAAATTTTGGTAGAATTCTTAGACTTTAAGTTATGGTTATTGTAACTTAATATGGGTTTAAGTGCCTAACTGGCACGAATCATGGCCCTGGGGTTGGCTGTGACAGAAAAGTAGAGTAGATCGGGCCTGATATTGTCCACCAATTGATTAAGAAGGTTAATGTCATTAAAGAAAGAGTAAAGATTGTATAGAGTCACCAGAAATCCTACATCAATGTGAGAAGGAGATATTTTGAGTTTGATGTAAATGATTGGGTATATTTGAAAGTGTCACCTATAAAAGGTGTCATGATATTTGGGAAGAAGGGTAAGTTGAGTCCACACTATATTGGACCATATCAGATCATCAAGAAGATGGGGAAGGATGCTTAAGAATTAAAGTTGAGTTTTGAGTTACACAGAATCTATCCAGTGTTCCACGTGTCAATGTTGAAGAAATGATTGGGAGATGCTAACTTGGTGATCCCTATAGAGATCATTGGAGTGAAGGATAGCTTTACCTATGAAGAAATTTTCATCCAAATTCTTGATTGTCAGATCTACAAGTTGAGAACTAAGGAGATAGTCTCAGTGAAGTGGAGAAATCAATTCATTGAGGAAGCGACATAGGAAGCTAAGGAAGAGATTCAAGAAAAAATATCCGCACCTATCTATGCCAAATGATGAGAATGTTGAAGGTAATTTCCTTATCCTTAACTAAATTGATTGTCTTTTCTTGAGTTGATTGTCTATTCTTGAGTCCGAATAGAGTAGATTGATGATTGATGGAGAGTTAACAGTTTGATTGACAAATATGAATATTGAGATGAGTTTCAGTTGATTCATGCCTTGATATCTTCCTTTACTCATTATTCGAGGATGAATGATCCCAAGGAGGAGATAATGTACCACCCTATAAAATTATCAAAATGCTCCTAGAATAGAGATGTGCATGTAACACATTTTCCAATGCTCTTTATGCAAATCCGAGATTGGATATGCAACTAGCATGCAAAATTGAGTAGGAAAATGGTCTCGTTCGAATTTCTGAGCCATCAGATCGAAAAATAATTTTTCGATTAGAAATAATTTCCACTGTCAATGCATGCCCAAGGCACGATGTGCTTAGGATGGAAATTGGTTCATGCCCCGTCCACGTGGCAAACTGGGAATTTCGGGATGAAAAATTTTCTTTTATTTTGAGGGGCATTTTGGTTAATTGCAAACCCCTCCTAAACTCAAAACATGATCAAATTAGGTCATTTTGATGAGTAAATAGAGTCTCGAACCCCATTCTAAGTCCTTTCTAATTCATTGAAAAATCATGGCTTGAGAGAAAAGAAAGAAGAACTTAAGATTGAAAAATTCAAGAGGATTCTTGAGTGCATGATTGTTGATAGCTTTATCCTAGGTATGTAAGTCTAAACTAAAAGCATGAGATTGTTCTCTTATGTGCCCCATATATGGTCTTAGAAGAGTGTTTATAGTTCCTGAGTCTACATATATGATTCTTGATGGGTTTTCTTGAAAATTATAATCATGACATGTGTTTTCTTATGCGGATGATCATCATGAACTTATAATCTTGAATTGAATATTTTTCGTATGATATGTCAATTATTTAAAGTACGCATGAAAAAAGATAGGAATTGAGTCTAGAGCCTTGATTGAGAATCTCAATTGTGAATTGCAATTGAGAATGTGAGAATGGTGATAGATTAATAGTATTTGATGGTCTATGAGTATCGCAAATTAAATCTAATGATGTATCTATCCGATTGTTCCCTAATGATTGTTCTAAGTCTTGAACTATTGATCGAGAGATAAATGATAGTATGATTGGAGTCTCTATGAGATTGATTGAGTGATGAGAGCCACTACGAGGTTTATTTAGGAAGTTTGATTGGTTTGATTGTTTTATGAGCATTAAGTCATGGGAGGAGTTTCGAGAACCGTCAGATGCCAAACTTCATCACTAAGTTCCTATAATAGAATCTTGCAACCAACTTGAAAGCTTCCTGAAAGTCTTTTGCACACATGCTTGGATGCTGCCAACAAGTAGCTTACCCACAAGCTTGTTAGATACCTAAAAGTAGCTTACACACCTGCTTGTAGCAGCCTATAAGTTGCTTACACACCAGCTTGGACATGATGTCACATGCCAACCTTTTGATTTTTTTATGTTTTTCTTATAGTCTCCATAAACATGCTAGGTGCGTCTTGGTTTACATAAAGTTAGATAACGATGTTAAGTCGAAATGAAATTTACTATCTTTACATAGGTCTACTATTTTTAGAATAAGGTATGGCCTATCCACTACTATAATAGTGTGAAATGTATGATAATGTTTTTTATATTTGTAGTCCATTTGTATTAGCGGCCTTCTTCAATAAAAGTGAGGCCAAGTTAGTAGAGTCATCGTGGAATATCCTAGAGTTAGCCTATACTAACGATTCCTTAGTCTAGAGTCTGGGAGAAATAGTCTTAGAAATTCCCTCAATGTTACTACAACCTTGTAATATTCTTTTGTTTTGAATAATTTGAATATTGGCTAAACATTTCTCATGTTATTTTCTCTTATGGAGATAGGTAGTTCAGTCTTAAGTTTGAGAGAAGGATGGTGGGGTTAAGGTTACTCTCTAGTGGGCTCTACTCTCTTGGAAATTGATAGCTTGCTATATTATCAAATATCAACTAGGAATTACTATGATATTATGTGTTTGCCTTTACACCGCTTGTTGTGATTATGATAGACTATAGAAATGGAATCGAGTAGGTAAATCTATATTGGCACTATAAGACTTATTCTTGGGCAAAGTTGAAGGTCACCATAGTCCAGGAGAACAACTCAAAGCCAGTGTGAAAAAATCCAAAAAATTTGAAAAACCCATCGTATGGTTACTGCTTGCTTGTTCAATTTATTTTTATGGTCGAAACCTAGCAGACTTAGCATGGCATGCTACCTGTATGGACGTGATGCTAAAACATAGTTGTAGTGGTGCTTGAGATGATCTACCATGGCATATGGTACTACACCATCTTTAACCTACTAAAGTAGACATATTCCCAATCACACAGGTCCAGTCTGTGGTGCCCATGCCCTTGCTCGCCTCTTACCCTACTTGAATAATCGAGTTCTTGATCCTACTGGTCTTGGCCGTGATATGCATCTACGCGTATGCTCCACTTCTACCCTACTTGGTATAAAAAATAACATCTTCTCCTTTTTTAGAGGGAGGAACTAGGTCTTGATGAGATCTATCTCTATAGTTATAACCGCTAATTTTTATTATTCAGTTAGTTACTTTGGTCTAAGTTTTTACTTATAGTCCATAACATTTAATTCCAGCTCATAGTTCTAATTTCGAGTCTTTAGTAATAAATCTATTTATAGTCTTTACATGAATAGTTCTAGAGTCTTTTCCATATATTTTAGAATAAATAAAGAGTCTATCCATAAAGCTTTAGAACAAATACGTGTTTGTCTTTATTTGCCAAACCAAAAATGTGTCTAATTCAAAGTCCTTTCCATCCTCATCCAGTTGTTGTAAATATGTGTGTTTACCTTCAAAGTATAGTCCATCCCTAGCAATGTTAGAGATTACTCCTACTTGGAGAATAACTCTTTCTTGTAAATACAACTATCCATATGAAGTAGATATGTTACCAAAGAAAATAAAATATCCACCACATATCTACCTCTACTGAATTCATATTTTTCCTTTGCCAAAAATACCTTTAAAATTTGGTTGCAAATATGCTCCCTAGTACAAAAAAAAGACCAATGTATTGAAAATATATGATGCTACCTCAAAACATCACCAATACCTTATTCTCGTATCACAGACGAAAAGGACCTCACATAGTTTAGTGTCTTTTCCTCTTAGATACCTGATACAATGAGTACCAATATGCAAATTTGGGAACCTCTAAAATCACCCTTAATGCCAAGACTATTTTCTTCATGATGTACCCCAATTTCAACATGTCCCTACACGATTTGTACCTATTGAAGCCATTAAAAATTCAGGTCCAGATACTCTAAACTTTACAAACTAGAGATGTTATTCAGGCATCCCTACAATACCAACTAGCTTAGAGAGTTCAGAACCAAGATTGGACCTATCACTCTTTGGTGGCAAAGATTTTCATTTCCTCAACTTTAAATGCCTCCAACGACATGACTCAGTGCACCCAGACACCCAGAAAGAATTGTAAGGAGGAGCTCATCAACATTCTCAATACCTCATAGATCACATATTATGAGAATTTAAAATATCACTCTCAGAATCTCCAGTCCACTGAACACACTTTCATCATAAAATATGATGTGAAAGCCACCATATTATTTGACTACTCTCACCTCAAAAAGTGCCATAAAACTGCCTATTCCACAAATATTTACCATCCCTTAATGAAAAACCTGATCTTGCAAATCTAAATTTTGTATCTAGTTTATGTGGAGACCTAAGTGATCATAATCGAATATAGTAATTTTTTCATTATGGTTATGGCCAATATTGGCTAAAGTTCCCTTTCACGAGAGACATACCATGGGACTTAAACTTTGACTGCTAGTTGTGACAAGAAGATAAGGAAGATGATGATGAAGATGAGGATGACTACTTCTACTAGGAAGATGATTGAAAGCCAAAAAAATATCTATTCCTCATCTTCTATCACGCTTGTCATTGGTTAGCCTTACCTACTCCATAAATAATGACCTTAATGAAAGGGCTCGCACCTCCAATGTTTATGCTATCATCCACAACCCTCGGTCACGCATATGATTTCCCCTTATACCGACCTTTCAAAAAGGATGGCCTAGTTATACTCCCAAAATACTACACAAGAGAGTTATCCAACTATCAGGAGAACATAAGACCAAAGGCAACACAAAGGTAAAACTGGACAGGCAATCGAAGAATTATTTGAGAAAGCATAGGGTATTGTCTAGCAAATCCATCAAGAATATTAACCAGTCACAAAGATAGATGCAAAGTAAGATGGACTTAATGTAAGATGGTGGAAAAGACATCCACTTAACACGCCAGACTTATTCAAGCACTTAAGCATAGACTGAAGACCATATAGTTAAACATATGTATGCTAGGAACATCAATATCTCACTTTTTCGAATAGTAAAGGCATAATATAGTAGCCATCATGCAGCAGATCTAGTGTCTGAAATAAGATAGCTCCGAGATAAGGAGAACACAAACTTCTCCGACTAGGCCTACCCTATTCCCAAGTGCTCATAGCCTTACTACCAACCAAAGCAAGAGATCTTCATGCAAAAGTTCTTCTCTAGTGCACCACGATCTTCGCAACAAATAAAATAACAAGAACTTGACATAGCCAAATTTGTATGGGGGATAAAGGATGTAGTTCTAGCAGCCGAAAGCAAGCAAACGAAGCATAAAAGAAGCCTAACACAAATAAAGCAATAGACCCAAGAACCATGATGACCAGAAGATGCAATACCAACAAGAGGAACATTATCAATCGAAACAAGGACCGTTTCTTTTCATGTCTGACCTTTGACGACTTCAAAGACCCAATACCTAAAGAAATAGATAATTATAAGCCATAAGATGACATGATAAGAGCAATCAACGAAGATGGTTTGTAGTCCAAAGATCATCTTCACTTAAATTAATTAGATCCAATCAAGAGGTTTCGAAGCTTTATGCATTGAAAAAAGGTAGTCCAACTGATGATTAGCTTTCTAGCATTGATGAGTACTTTGGATTAAATGAAATGAAAATTGAAACAGCTTCAAAATCTTAAGCCCCAATTAACGTTGACATAGGATGCGATGAATAGATCGACAACTTTTACTCAAAGCCCAAACCAAAGGATAATTATCCCTCTGATGGATACATCTAGGATAGTGAAGATATATCTTCAAATGATTCTTATGTAAATGTTTGTATTTCTTAGGAAATCATGAAAGAAATTATCGTATCATTGCCAACGTCAAACCAGGAAGACTTTACCCTTTTCTTTATGAACCAGCATAAAAAACCTAAAGCCTCCGAAATTGATGATGATAAGAATGGAATGATATATGATCCAATTCTAGAATGAACAGTCGAACCAACAACCCTAGCTCAAAAAATAAGTAGGATTTTTCTTTCACACTTTAACATACGATAATGTCAAGGTCTTAGCAAGGCCTCAAAGGATCCAAAACTTCTATACTTGGCTGGTCATAAAGAATTTGATCGAGCATGAGAAGTACATGAGCATGCTCGATGAAATACCCCCAAAATGCCCCAAAAATATTCTTCAAAAATCGCCATAATCATAATTTTAATATATCTCAAAATCTGTGCGTTATATCAAAAATCTGACTTTATATTCTTGATCAGGGTGTAAAATTAAGTGGGGAATGAGTATAACTTAGATTTTAGAAGACCTATAGTGAAAAAGGATTTTCAACAATTTTCACAAACTAGTGGGGATTCGTGATGGCTCCATGATGGGTCTAGTGTTAGCACTTCCTTAATTTCTTATTTTGACCTAAGGACATTAGGGTCATGGCCCATGACCATTTACACGTGAATATACCATACTTAGCTGTTATGACCCTAGCATAGAGCCTAGACATGACACGATGAATAAGAACCCAAATGGACCCAAATAAGCCTCTTAGCATATCAATTACACATCCTTGGTCGCGGAAGCAAAGCAAACAACAGTAGGAGTATAAACAAGGGAAAAAAGGTCTGAGGGAAGTGTTGAGATTTATAAAGCATAAATAGTCAAAGCTCAAAGCATAGATACATTAATTTTTCAAACAACACCTTTAAACATAGATTGGGTGGGGGCCAATACACTTTTTGGGCTCACCTTCATAGTATCAAATGTTTAATATAAGGAGACAACGAATGCAAGTATAGCATAGCTAGTTTCCCTAAACATGAGGACTCATCAAAAGCTTATCTTCAAGATGTGAAAACTAGCCACGTGGAGGATGATCATGAGGTGCTCTGGTTCCTACATGGTGATATCATGTAGTAAAAAATATGCGTAAGTACGTTTGAATGAACTAAGTATATAGGATGCAATGCAACAAGATATAAGCCAATATACTCAAAATGTGTACTAATAGGCAATAGATAAGTATAATATCAATATGGCATGCATGATCAATGCTTGAAGTAAAACATGCTTGTAAATTATATATCTTGCAAATATGGATTACATATGTAGGAAGAGACCATATCAACATAGCCCAACAAAACTTTCGCTTGAACTCCAAGGCATGCCACCCCTTTGGAAGGTGATTGAGGTACATACCCCATAATGTGGTTGTACGAGCACGTCACCCTCTGACAAGGTGATAGAGGTACATAGCCCTCAATGTGGTAGTATGGGTATGCCACCCCCCGAAAAGGTGATTAAGTTACATACCCCTCAACATTGTAGTATAGGCATGCCATCCCCCCAGCATGGTGATTAAGGTACATACCCCTCAATGTGGTAGTACATGCATACCACCCCCCGATAAGGTGATTGAGGCTTGTCACACCATAAACAAGATGGTTGCGCATGCCACCCCCTAACAAGGTGTGGTCAACTTGTAACACTATAGATACTTTCATGAAATCAATATATAAATACAGTCACTTGATCATCATATAGACGCTTGATTCATAATTCATGTAATAGATCATCAATAGCTCAAGTATCCTTCTCAAGATATTTTATCGAACACATGATGGGTGTGGAATGCTAGTTACAAATCATATACTTCAAGAGAGAAATAATGTGAGAAAACATAATGTAAATAAACCCGCCAACACATAGTAAAAACCTAATGTAAGATACCTTGAAATCATTCATCAAATCTCATAATAGATCATTGTTTCGTGGCCCAAAACATGCATAGTCACAATAGACAAACCATCTCATAATAGAAGCTTGAAATAGGTAGACAAGGGATTCTAATCAACATTTTATAAAACCCCAACATTATTTATAATCATAATTCATAATAAGTAATACCCATAACTAACAACAACTTGAAAACATGCAGTTTTCATCAAAATGAAGGTTGGGAACCATGGTTGGAAAGATCCAATGGTTGAAACACACATACCTCAAATTGGGGCTTTCCTTAATGTAGATTTGAATGAGAATTTAAAGCTTAAATGAAGTTTTTGAGATCTAGAATTAAGCTTGAGACACTTGAATTTGGATGAAATATTTCATTAAGTGTTAGAGAGGGTTTTGAGAGTGTCTTTAGTGATATAGAGTTGAAAAATGTCTAAGTATAGGTGTTTTTATGCATTTTAGGGCAAGGGGCCAAGAACCAATGTATTTGGCTAAACAGGAAAAATTAAGGAGGTGCAAACACACCTCCACGATGGGTCTATATAGTAGAGGCATTCCGGATGACTTCTGTTTTCAAAAATTTTTTGAAAGTGAAATTTTGCTATGGATCCTCTAAAATCAACGTTATACCCAAGTCCTACTTAAGTTTTCCTCTGATAAAGAATATGAAGTCAGATTTTTGATGTCACACATAGATTTTGAGATATATGGAAGTTACGATTATGGGCATTTTTGAAGTACATTTTTGGGGCATTTCAATATCTCTCCGCTGGAAACATTCATAATAAATGTGAAGGAAGAGTACATAAGAGAAGTAACCATGAGGATTTCATCCCGATAAGAATTCAAAAATATACCTAAACACAAATTTCAAAAATCTTAACATTAGTGTCAAAAATCACAAAAAACTTGTCAACATAAACATGAATGCATGCAAAATTACATGGGCCAAAACTTAAGAATTGAAATCATATAGTGGAATTAAATTAGTACCTTAGCTTGAATAGCTTGGAAGTGATATGGATATTGCTTTTGCATGTCCGCCTAGGCTTCCCATGTGGGACTTTTAACTTGTTCATTCTCCAAAGAAACTCGACGGAAGCTACATCCTTGTTTCTCAACCACTTCACTTGTCTATCCAAAATATCTATTGGAATCTCCTCATAAGTCAAATTATCTTCTACCACATCCAAAACATCTATAGGTACAATAGCTCTTGGGTGACCCATACGTTTTCTCCACATATATATATGGAAAACAGATTCAATCATATTCATATCAATGGGTAACTCCAACTCATATGCCAGATTGCCAATACTTCTCAAAACTCTATAAGAACCTACAAACCTTAGGATCTAATTACCCTTCTTGGTAAATCAAACCACATCCCTTCATGGGTGAGACCTTCAAATCGACCCAGTCGCCAACCTTTAATTGAAGATCCCTTCTACTCACATCAGAATTTGACTTTTGTCTATTTTGGGTTTTTTCAATTTCTCCCTTACCAACCTCACCTTCTCCAATGCTTCCATGACAATTTACATACCGAGAAAATCTCTCCCACACTTCAAACCACCCAATTAGAGATCTATAACCCCTACCATAAAGAGCTTCAAAAGGAGCCATACCAATGCTTAAGTGGTAGCTATTGTTGTAAGAAAATTCAATGAGTGGAAGATGATCATACCAACTACCCTTAAACTCCAAAACACAAGATCCAAGCATATCCTCAAGAGCTTCTATAGTTCTCTCAACTTGGCCATCTATTTAAGGGTGAAAGGTCATGCTAGGCTTTACCTTGGTACTGAGAACTCTTTCGAAAGACCTCCTGAAGTAAGAAGTGAATTGAGCACCACAATCCAAAATGATAGACAAAAGAACTCCATGCAATCTAACCAACTCATGTATATATAATTAGCATAATCTTCGGCAACATAAGTAGTTTTTGTAGGTAAGAAATGAGCCGACTTTATCATTCAATCAACCACAATGCAAATAGAATCAAAATTCTTTCTAGTCTTAAGTAATCCAACCACAAAATCCATGTCGATTTCCTCCCACTTCCAAGTAGGAATCTCTAAATCTTGGGCTAGGCCACCCAACCTTGGATGTTCAACCTTCACTTGTTTATTGTGACATCCGAATATGAACTTTGCAATGTCTCTCTTCGTACCACCCTACGAATATACCTCTCTCAAATCTCTATACATCTTTATAGAACCGAGGTGAATATGTCATGCCCAAAGTCCTGTTAGGGCGGACTAGCACCCATTGCCGATGAGGCTCACGAGAACCAACTTGTATCTATGCGCTTTCTATACATATTATAAGGAACTCTACATTTGACATTCCTTTAAGAAAATAAATAGTGACAACAAGCGAAAAGGAAATGCATATGACTAGGCAGTTAGGCCACGGTGTTTAAAGTATGAGGCATGACCAGACTTTAAATTGCATAGTCTACAAAGCCTCTAGATAAAGAAAACTATGTGATATTGGTTAGGATAGGCCCTACCTCGACTAACTACACAATACAAAAATATAAGATCTAGACACACACCAAGCTTCGAAGTAACCTGGAGCTTGGTAACAACAGTTGGATATCCTGTACTCCTACTTTGGAGATCTACTAGCACCTGTACCTACAGCATGAAATACACGTCCCTAGTAAGGGACATCAATACGAGATAATATACTGAATACGTAAGGTAGAAAATTTTGTATACAAAGTAATAGCTCAAATAAAACTATGCATTGTATCGGATAAGAGACCACCTTTAGTTATACTGTGGGATCATGTACTTTATGTTCTTTTTATTACTTTACCTTTACTGTATAATATCTCCATAACATGTAATATAAATAACCAGCTGATCAGTGGTAATTCTATATCAGTATCGGCCCTGGCAAGGCTTTTCCTTTAATCCCTTGGGCTACCCTCCATGATAGGATCGACCCTGACTAGGTGATTCTTCTACCCCTTGGGTTACCACCCATCAATAAGCAATATAGTTACTTTTCAATTACCTTTGAGATCATTCTTTTGGTGGTCACAATATTGGAGCTGTAGGACTATAGATACAACATATGACATATAAATAATCACAAAAGACAACACCACAATGAAAGGAGTAAGTTACACAAATAATTAAATGCATAGGACGTGGAACAAGACATAAACTTTATTTAGTAGAACGAATTCGTGTATCTTTGTATCCAAGTATATATGTAGATTCAAAGGTCACTATATATGGGAGCATATGAACATGTGAAAGAGTTGAGACACAGTTAGCAGTTGTGTCGGAGTTGGTAAGTGCCTTTATGTGCCAAGGAGGAATCTATATTCCATGCAAAATAATATGAACTCAAGTAGCCTTATATACCTCATTGTATGACCTCGTTACTATCTTGGACTGACTGATTTTTCCCTTAAATATTTATTTACAATATATTATGCAATAACACTAGCATTAGAAGCAAAGAAACTCTTCTTGACAGCCCAATATCATAAAAACTCACACCCGCGCAGCAAGCTTTTAATTAGCGATGCAAGGGAATTTCTTCAACCTTTTCACTTATAATCATATCTTCTAACAACTGTTCTTATGTACATGCCATATACATCTTGTTTCAGTCCCTTAGCAATCTTAAAATAGCCCATAATGTAGAACACATAACAATTCTACACAACATACAAACAGGTGGCAAAATGTTACATCCCTTTGCCATATTTCGACGTCAACAATCCCGAACCTGTTTCAACTTTACCCAAACTGTATCCAATATTTTTTTATGCACAAAAGTTTTCATACAATAGTCCACAAATATTCCCAAATCAAGTGAAGGTTGTGGAACAACAAATTACAATTATCAGCTCCTAAGTTTCTTTTAAGAGTACAAGTATGATGTCATACAACAACTTCTCTTTGCGGATTGTAAAAGTTATGAAGCATCTTAATTACATCACTAACAAACTATACCTAACTAATAACATAAGTCATACTTCATAATTCAGCTAACCAAGAAGAGAAAAGTTTCTTAAATAACAAGAAAAGTTCACAACAATCCTTAGGACACACGCTGTCCAAATTTCCAGAAAAACATACTAGCACATACTTCTTGTTTTTCATGGGATAAGTACAACAAATACATGGACATTTCCACTTAACTTACACTTCAAGATTCAGGTTTCCTTGAAGAATCCTATAGGGTTGTGTAGGCAGCCTTGTGAGGTGAAACAAAGAGAAAACAAAAGTCTATAGGAAGCTGCAAACTTGTCTCAAGTGAAAATGAATTAAGGTGTTATTTTGAGCCCTTTTAAAGAGTTGCTTGGCTGACTTTATTTTGACCTTTTGACCATATATTATCAGATATTATTAATCTGGTGAGGCAGCAGCTTCGCCCTCACACCTTGACCTAAATGGGTCTCAAAGCTGATGGGCCTTGGCTGCCGATTTTCCAAATTCCTCTTCACTTAGTTTGGGCCCAACTAGCCAAGTGGTTTTTGGTGTACTTTGGCCCTTTTATTATTCATCTTCGGATGAATATAATTCCATTTGTGATGATAAAACAAAGGATAAAGTTACACCCTTAACATGGATTTTATTCATAATCGAACTTGGACAAATTCGATGTCGGGCCTTGTTTCCTTTTAGCTAGCAAATTTAAGCTAAGCAAGTAGGTGACTCACTTAGTAGCTGCTTATGTACTACAAGCACCTCAATTTTCTCTCGTTGTTTAGGGCCGTGATATCCTCAATTTGACAAAAAACGTGTATATACTTGACCCTCTTAAGCATTAGACTCACACATTGTCCTATCACATGAGATTCAAGCACTTTTAAAAATAGGAACTAATTTGAAAGTTTATATCATGTTTCATTTGCATAGTACTAATATTGTAAGATGTGGGGTGTTATATCCTCCCCTATTTTCAAACATTCGTCCTTGAATGTTAGTACAATTGAATAGCTTAACCAAGTTTAAACCTTTACTTACACAAACTTTAACAATACACTAAATATTCAATCACATATACCTATTAGCGTCCTAATTCTGCATTTTGTACTTCCTTTTTAGCTTCAAATGAGTAAGAGTATTTTGATTTCATCATGTCCTCTACCTCCCATGTTCTTTCTTCTCCTTGCTAGTTACTCCAAAGTACTTTTACTGAAGCATTTTTTTATTTCTTAGCTTCTTGACTTGACGATCTAGAATAGCAATAGGTACCTCTTCATATGTGAGATCTTTTATAACCTGCACATCTTTAATAGGAGTGACACGATATGGGTCACCTATGCATTTTCGAAGCATTGAGACATGAAAAACTGGATGAACCATTGATCTCTTGGGGTAGATCTAGTTCATATGCAACTTGCCCAAACTTCTTAATAATTTTATATGGCCCTATGTAACGTGGGCTCAGTTTTCATTTCTTACCAAACCTCAGAACTCTTTTCATTGGAGACACCTTTAAAAATACCCAATCCCCTATTGAGAATTTCAGTCCTCTCCTTATAGCATCCATATATGATTTGTGATGACTTTGGGCTATTTCTAGCTGTTGCTGTATTACCTTAACTTTTGTCATGGCTTGTTTGTTGTACTAGGTCTGGCCCAAGTAAGGTGGTTTCACCAACTTTAAACCATCCAATTGGCAATCTACATTTCCTTCCGTACAATGCTTCATAAGGTGCCATCTTGATACTTGAGTGGTAGCTATTATTATAGGAAAACTCAATAAGTGGCAAATGGTCTACCCAACTACCTTTAAAGTCTAATGCACAAGCTCACAACATATCTTCAAATGTCTAAATGGTGCATTCTGCTTGACCATCTGTTAGATGGTGGAATACTATACTCAAATTTACTTGTTTCCCTAAACTCTTTTGGAAGGACTTCCAAAACTTTGTAGTGAATTGAGCTCCTTAGTCAGATATTATGGAGATTAGGACTCCATGTAGCCTAACTATCTCCTTGAGGTATAGCTCAGCATATTCTTCAGTCGTATAATCACTCCTGACTTGCAAGAAGTGTGCTAACTTTGTGAGTCTGTCAACTATTGCCCATATGCAGTCAAATTCTGAAATGAGCGAGGCAAACTGGTAACAAAATCCATATTGATCATATCCCACTTCCATATTAGAAGCTCTATACACTACATATAACCTCCTGGCTTTTGGTGTTCTACTTTCACTTGTTGGCAATTTGGACATTGAGCCACAAATTCTACAAGGTCCTTCTTCATGCCTCCCCACCAAAACATTCCCTTCAGGTCATGGTACATCATAGTTGGTCTTAGATGGATGGAATATCAGAAATGATGTGCTTCTTCCATTGTTCTTTTTCTTAATACATTAATGTCAGGCACACATAATCTATTTTGGTAGTAAAGTACTCCATTTTGTGTAAGGTCAATACCCTTTATTGTACCCTAACTCACTTTTTCCTTAAGATATCATAGAACAAGATCCTCGAATTGTTTTCCTTTCACCTCTATTACTAATCAAATATTGTTGTATTATGTACAATAACCCCTTTCTTTAGAGTTTAAGGAAGGCGAACTCCCAAACTGGCTAGCTATCGTAGATCCTTAGCCACTCCTTGGCTTATCACAGCTTGATCACCAGTATTCATGATTATTTTATTACTCAGAGCATCAGCCACCACATTTGCCTAACCTGGATGGTATAGTATATCAATATCATAATCCTTTATTATCTCTAGCCACCTCCGCATCTTAAATTTAGGCTTTCTGCTTAAAGATGTATTGTAGGCTCTTATGATCAATATATGTCAATGTGAACCCCATACACATAGTGGCGCCATATTTTCAAAGCAAATACAACTGCTGCTAGTTTAAGATCATGAGTTGGGTGGTTTTTCTCATGTGATCATAGTTATCTAGATGCATAACCATTTACCCTACCATGTTTTGTCAGTGCACAACCTAATCTAATTCATAAAGCATCACAATATACTGCATACCCCTCGGTGCCTTCTAGAAGTACTAGCACAGGTGCATAAGTTATCTTATTGTTTAGCTCTTGGAAAGTGCTTTCACATGCATCATTCTATTGGAACTTGGTTTCCTTATGTGTCATCTTTGTTAGAGTTGCAAAAATAGAAGAAAAATATTCAACAAACCTCCTGTAATAACTTGCCAAACCTAGGAAGCTCCAAACTATCGTGAGTGTTGTTGGTCTTGGCCGATCTTTCATAGCCTATATCTTTCGTGAATCAACCATTATTCCCTTATAGGATATAATATGACCCAAAAATGCCACTGATTTTAGCCAAAATTCACATTTAGAAAATTTGGCATATAATTGTCGATCACGAAGAACTTGTACACCTGTCGTAAGTAATTTGCGTGGTCCTCTTCTGATGTTGAATACCAAAATGTCATCTATGAATATTATATAAACATAACCAAGAATGGCTTAAATAGCCTACTCATCAGATCTATAAAAACTACAAGTGCAATCGTTAGCCCAAATGACATAACAAGAAATTCAAAGTGACCATAGCATGTTCTAAGAGCAGTCTTAGGTATATCTTTCTCCTTCACCCTCACTTGGTGATAAACTGATCTAAAATTAATTTTTGAAAAGCATTTGGAACCCTATAACTGATCAAATAAATCGTCAATCCTGGGGAGGGGACATTTATTCTTAATTTTTAGCCTATTCAATTATCAATTTTCGATACACATTCTGAAGGTGCCATCTTTTTTGCGTACAAATAACACTGGTGCACTCCAAGGGGACATATTAGGTCTTATAAAACCCTTCTCCAATAAGTCTTTTAACTACTCTTTTAATTCACATAATTCTGCCAGGACTATTTTATATGGAACAAGAGATATAGGTTGAGTGCTCGGAAGTAAGTCAATACCAAAATCTACTTCTCGTTCTAGAGGTAAGCCTTTAAGTTCATCAGGGAACACATGAACAAATTCATTTACTGCTAGAACCGATTGAAGAGTTGGTGATTTTGGCTCCATATCACTCATTCTGACTAAATGACATATATACCCCATAGATTATCTTTATGTCCTTAAAATAAGAGATAAATTTACTCTTTGGTGCCCTAACATTGCATTCCCATTCAAAAACTGCCTCATTTTGAAAGCAGAAGTACACTTTCTTAGTTCGGTAATCCAAGGTGGCATAGTAAGAAGCTAACCAATCCATACCCCTTATAATATCATATTCCACCATTTCTAGCTTAATAAGGTTAGCCAATATGTCACGATCACAAATAGTTAATACATAGTCATAATAAACCCTTCTAGCCATAATAGATTCACCGGTTGGTGTAGACACTTCAAATGGTTTGTTCAATTATTTGGGTATTCTCTTAAGATTCCCAGCAACTAGTGGAGTGATGCATCATAGTGTAGAAACCGGTTCAATTAATGCATATACATTACGTGAAAAGATGGAGAATATACCTGTGACCATATTAGGTGAAGCTTCTAAATTTTGCCAACTCCCTAGAGCATAAGTACGATTCTGGACTCCGCTGGAGTTAGCTGTCCCTCCAACACCTCTACCACGATGTATAGGTGCTTGTTGACTCCTACTCAATGGAGGAACTGATGATGATGATGCAACAACTGACCCAGTAGATTATACTATATCACCCATATGCTTCCTCGGGCAATCTTTTAACATATGCCCTAGCGTACTACACCAATAACAAGAGTCTGTCCCAACATGACATATACTTGAACGACTTCTTTCACACTATTTACATGGTTACCTAGGGGTCATTTGCCGACTTGCTGAATATCCTGTTGTCCATGTACCTTGTCCCTCACATTGTTGACCAAACTGAATACTTCTAGACCCTTAAAGTTGTGGTGAAGCACTAGCTGTAGAGTAGGAGGATAATGGCCTAGGAGGTCTATTAGAAAACCGAGGCCTGAGCTCACTTTGGGATGGTGTAAACTGCCTTGTAGATCTGGCCCTTTTGGCCTACCCCCTTTCCAACTCTTGTGTCCTTTTTCTTTGCCTCTGATCCTCCAATTTCTGTGCAAAAACTTGCATTCTCGCTATATCCATGTCTTTGTTCAAGGAAGCAATGGTACAATCTCTGACCAGATATGTATCCAATCTATCCACAAATCAATGAACTCTATCTGCCATAGTAGCAACTACATTAGGAGCATACATAGTCAGTGAAGTAAATTGAAGATTGTACTCGATCACGCTCATATTCCCTTGGTGGAGGTTCAAGAAATGATCTAAATGGGCCTCTCGGATCTCCAATGGCAAGTAATGGTCAAGAAATGCCTCTTTGAACTCTTTCTAGGTAGTTGGGGGTGCATCTACACTTTTAGATTGCTTCCAAGCTTCATACCACAATATAGCCATACCGTCCAACCTATATTTCGCTAACTTGATAGCTTCTGTACCTCTCACATGCATAACATCTAAAGTGTGCTGATTTTGATCAATAAGTCTTGGGGAGCTTCATTAGGATCTGACCTAGTGAAGGATGGCGGGTCCAAATTAAGAAAATCATGTATCTTTGTGCTAGTTGCCCTATTCGCACCACCTATACCTATAATCGAACCTTCTTGTCTTTGACCTTGGCATGGAACTATACGAGTCAATAGTTGGACTGCATTTCTCAGAACCTACATGGTAGCATCAATTGATGGTTCTGGTGGAATTTCACAACTTTTGGGTTCATCAAGAGCTAGACGAGTTGGAGATGTCTATGATAGAGACTCCTCTTGAACCTCATTTTGTTGTCTCATCTAACTAGGGTATACTAACAACCACTTTTACTCCCTTCCCTCTATCTTTATTTTGCCTAGTTTTTGGCATACTTACTTTACAAAATAATTTAGTAGTTAGACATAATGCACTTATTACACTCAGCTCTATGGAACGATCTAAAAAATGAAAAGAAAGTAACAACTCCTAACTGCCACATAGCCTCCTGCATATAAATGTGGTGTACAATATATTGATAAACAAGATTCTACATAGACATAGCTTTGTAGACTCCCTAGGGTGACCCGCTCTGATACCACTTCTGTCATGAACAAAGTCCTGTTAGGGCGAACTGACACAAGTCAAAGATGAGGTTCGGGAGAAACAACCTGTACCATTGTTCTTTCTATACATATTATAAGGTATTTCTACATTTGACATGCCTTTATGAAAATAAACAATGATAACAAGCCAAAAGGAAATGCATATGGCTAGTTAGGGCCATGGTGTTTAAAGTATGAGACATGACCACACTTTAATTTACATAGTCTACAAAGCCTCTAGATAAAGAAAAGTATCT